>DVZL01002778.1:0-14916 GCA_018236625.1 Lasaia peninsularis
AGTGGTTTAGGCGTGAAAGCGTAACATACAGACAGACAGACAGAGTTACTTTCGCATTTATAATATTAGTAAGGATGTATAACTGAAAAAAAAACACAACACATGCAAAATAGTGATAAATAACAAAAAAAAATTAAACTATCATCATTTTTGGATAGTTTAAAAACACTGCAATTTTAGGACGCTTATTTATGACGTCACCATCAATTGAGTGAGTGAGAACCTTAATTTGTCAATGAAGTGAATGTTTTACACTTCACTTAATTAATTTCACTATATTTATATTATGAATATTGTATTGTCCCTATGTGCGAAAATTTTCATATTATGCCCAAAGATGCAAATATAAAGATATCAATTTACATGGCTTTGACATTGGACTGTGACGTCACGTCATGGGCCATGTCTAAATCACATGCGTATTCCCTATTTTCGTAAAAGTCTAAACATTTTGTTTCATATATTAATATAATAATGAATGAACGTTAAAAAATATATAAAGTAAATTAAAAATCAACCGTTTAAATCCGTATCCGTTTTGAAGTTAAGTTTTAAGTATGTTTCAGGTTGCCTCGTTCAATAGTCTTCAAGCGTTAGACCTAACGAGTCGAACTTTCTCGAAGTCGGATACAGTTACATAAAGGCTTCTTTGTAACAAATTTCTAAAGCTGTACAAGACAAGTGATGTATTTATTTGAAGCGCTGAGTTTGCTATAAACCCCCCAGAGTAAACTGGCTTAGGACGAAGCTCCGCTGACAAATAAGAACAGCTAGCGCCAAAAGCGACGTGGCACTTCGTATGCAGCGAGATTTTCTTTGTGCAGAGGACATGATGTGTGGCTTAAGTAATAAACGAATACTAATAAAGTATTATCTGTCTTCTTTAATTTTTACATTTTTATGGTATCAGACAAAATAATGTTTTTTCTGATGGTAAGATAAAACCGTAGACACCATAGATGTTGTAGGTGTGTCACTGCCCATTAAAGAATTTCTTTTCTTTGTAAAGAAATGTAACAACCCCATCGCTCAACCAAATTTAGATTACTAAATTATTGAGTTTGTGGACTTATCTTAAAAAAATAAAAACGAAAGTTTTTGAACGGCAACGTACCACCTCATCCAAATCTGTCGTTACAGATACGACAAGCAGTGCAGCGATATGGATATTTTAAAATATTTTTCCGCACACAAGCTAATGTTGACGAAATTAGTGAAGATTGGCCGTATATAATAGTCCTCACAAAATTCGTATCTTCTTAAACTCATATCCTCTCAGATTCTTGACTTGAAAATAATTGTCAAATAATTAATTTCATATTCTTTATTATTTTAATCGATTATTTATTATCTATTTTATATTTTGTTGACATAGTGATTGTATAGTTTTTTTAATTTTTTTGACATTTATATCGATTGGAACGACGAGATTAATCACATAATTATATTTGTGTGAATTTGATTCAAATAAGAAAGTAATTTATGTGACGATAAGTCATAATGATTATAAATTAATAATTTTGTTAATATTTGCATGTCATTGTCGGTAAAATAAATTCTCTATTGAATGCATTTTTTTTTATTGAAATTGAAATTAACGTACTAGTAACATTTTTGTTGTCTATATGCGACAGTTATCACTTACTGGTGCTACTGGGAGAGACACCTGTTCATTTACCATCTTATAACATGAAAGAAAACATTTCATTTGATCTCATTGGTCGAGGGGATAGTGTACACACCTAACACCAGCAAACATCCGCGGGGCTGCGATTCGATTCCCTGATGCAGTTATTCTCAACCGTTGTGCGGCGGCACTTTTGTGTGCTGTCAAATTACAAAAGTGTGCCGCCAAATTTTTGTCATAAACTATTTAAGCAATGTGTTGTTGTAAGTAAATATTTTTAATCTTTTTCTTTGTGTGCCGCAAAATTTTGAAATCAAAAAAAGGTTGAGAATCACTGCCCTAATGGAATGAACATACATGCAGGGGCATGCACTCCATAGAGGCACATAAGTACTCAGGCACATAAATTAATGTCAAAATAAAATCACTATCATGATCATATCATCTATGAAACTGAATAAAAAAGCACAAAATCTATGCAAGAGATTTTTTTTGTAACCGAGTACTCAGCCGCATACCTGTTATAGTGTCATAATTCTATGCACGCTACTGCAAACATCTGTGTTTCCGGCCCCGAGTGCTTATTAAATGTATTCTGATATATTTCTATGTGTCAGTATCGCTGACTAACACCCATTACCTAAGCATATAATATGCTTTGAGGTTAGATCATTTTGTGTAATTTGTCCAAAGATATTTATCTGTTTATTAGTAGTATTACTCGTCTGGGGGTACTAACCTGCTCCGTAAAGATGAAATCGCTAACTCTTATATTTTATCAATATGCGTGCTGTTTTCCGCAACACTGGCTCAAGAAATAAAAGCGACGTAGTCTGGCTGTAAGCAATTTTTACAAGACATTCTCACCATCCATCGAAGCTATGTTTTGAAAACTACCGAGTATTTCCAAGATTAAAAAGTTCCTCGGCGAGTAACTTATTATTCTCTGCTCTGATTCGAGTTCCTGAGAAGAATAGGCAACTTTCTACCTGCCGAGATTTTTTATATGTTTTTTATTCATTCTAATAACATCAGTGGCTTGCTTTCACCGTGGTCGTCCAAATGATTTTGTTTAAATAAAAGAAAACCAAATAACGTCACACCGATATTCCTGAAGTGCCAGGCAGAGGTACATACTTATGCACCAATGATTAGCCGATGATATTAAGTCTCATAATAAGTCAGTGCTCGAATTTGTCGTGTAGTAGGTATATCCGGTCATGTAGTGAGGCGAAAGCTGATAAAAAGAACTACCGAGCCAAGCTCGATCGCCCAGGTACTTATTAAAATACATAATCAAAAGTTTAAGACTTACTCAGCGACATTTTGCATAACATATAATTATTATTAAATGAAGTTTTAAATATTACTTGAATTATTATTAGTTTATGCGTGATGAGATCTGTGTCCGGAACTGAAGAAGAAGAGAACTGGGATGAACTGTCGTTAATTTTTGGCGCGTAATTCCTTTTTTTGCTCATAATAGTTGGTTGTTAAGTAGTGTTTACTTATTGTAAATTCTTTTTTCATTACGTATAAGATAATATTATGTATTTAACACAAGGCACTGTCTAACAGTGTGTTCGGAAACAAATAGTTTAATATTTTACAGTTTGTTTGACCGAGTCTAGAACATTCTCCATTACAAAGTGAGTGTGCTCTATCTGAACTATTAAATAAATCGATGTTACAAAACGAGGGCTCTTGTTCTATTTCTTATATTAGTTAGTCATGAAGTATAAACATTTCGGAGACGCCTGTAATACCTGAATCGGAATTAAAAAAACTATATTTCTTAATCTAAATATAGAAATGGGAAAGGAAACTTATACGACAACGCAAAGATGAACAAATTAATAAGACTGTATTTTTTCTAAAATTAATAAAAAATAAGAATAATTTCTGAAACTTTCACTTTTAATTGATAGCATCAGGCGTTATCTTTGCAAAAATCCATTGTGAAACCAAAATAAATGAATTAATTCCGCGAAAATTGTTATTATAAAATTTTCGCGGAACTAGTGAATCAACTTAAAACTTAAGTTACTAACAATATTTTGGTTTCCGGTTGTTATATTAAACTAATGTGGGTAGACAAAAAATAAAAACAAATTAAGTTACCAGCGTCTGGTTTTCCCCCACTGAAATGGGATATTTTAAATGTATAATATATTAAAATGTATTTATTCATAAATGTTTCTCATTTTGAATATAATTATGTGTGTAGTTTCACAAATTGTCAACGATGATTAATATAGAGTATACCACATGTCGGAGGTCTTCTACTCTGTGCTTACAATATTGTGGCATCTCCTCTGGTGTGTTGCTCCATGGCAGGAACTCTTGTCGTAGCGTTTCATTGCAAAGAAAGGAATGTTTAATTCAGGGAGCGATCTGAGAAGTACCGTATTGGGAATTGAGCCGCAAAGATTCTTGCAAAGTAAAGTGGGACTGTGCTGCTCTTAACAGCAGTTTTAATGTCTCTTCGATGAGCTACAATGTTCTTAAAAAGATGTTCCTGCATGTGACATATATGTTCCTGTTCTTTAATAGGCTTCAAGTACCTAGTATGTTAAAAAGCAGGAGTATAAAAATAAAAGATAAAACTTCTACAAGGTTCTTGATTGGTCTGTTATTTTTACCCGATTACAGCGAAGCAAAAAAAGAGTTATGTTTGTAAACGGTACGTATGTATGTATGTTCATCTGATATTTCATAACTTCGAAAATAACTTTGCCAATTGAGGTGTCGTTGGAAGCGGTTATAAATAAATTGTCCGCTGGTTAAATATAGGCTATATGACATCATAGTAAATTGATATCGGCGCCCTCTATAAGATATAAAATCAGGATCTAATAATTATGGCGTGTTGGGTATTTTTTTAATTAGTAGATAGATAGATAGATAGATGGGTAGTTTAATTAGTAGATGTCAAATAAATTGCTCTAAGGTCTGCTTGGATCCACCCGATAATTAGGATCAAAAAAACATACTTTTCATAGCTGCTTTTTAGTAGTAGGATTTTAGTTTTTGAACTTATTATGCGATTACTCCGTCTATCCCAAACGGAATTTGATGTTATGTAAAGTAAATCATATTTCAGAAGTATTTCTGTATAAACTTTGAGGCGATTGAATAAGATCATTTAGAAATATGATAAAAAAAGTGAATTTCCTTATGCACATGATGATGACGTTAAAGTATTTTTTTGTAGATTTCAAATGTAATAAGAGTTTAAATGATAACAGAATTTGTGATTGGTGTTTGAATTAAGAATTATACTTTAAAACTACTGTTACCCATTACTTTCTTCAAGATTTTAGCAATATTAAAAAAAAGTTTGTCTATCATTCAAGCAGAAAGTGGTAACATTTTACGCACTGTGATTAACTAGAATCCGTCGAGCAGATAAATACCATACACTTTTTGGGAATTACAATCAGAAAAGTGTCAGATGTGGTCAAACCATGAAGCTAAAAGTACTAGCTGGTGATTACATTCCTAACAACGGTCTGTCAGCAATATTAAGCGTCTCTTAGGGACGGCTATCTCAGTCATGGAAGCCCTTTTTGTTTTAACGCTGTTTAGTTTAAAAAGAGTTAGCAACACTTCATGTTCGGGATAGATTATTGTTTGGAGTGTCATTACCAGGTAGTACTTAGAACTTCATGTGTCAAACATGTGTTTGTCAAAATTTTTTTAATACATTTTGAAATATACGAAAAAAAACATAAAATGTCGCCTTGTAGAGATGATGTTGAAGTTGAGGACAGTTTTTCATAATTTTATGTACCGTATTTTATAGTAAAAAATATATATCTGGCTATGAGGTTAATTCGCTTAATTCTGGGTATAATCTATAAATTAACGTAGCAATTGTAATATAATATTATGTAACATGCACAGACTATGTAACACTATGCCAAAATGAACACAAATTTGAATATGAATAGTCAACAATTAGTATCTGCAAACATATCGGTAATTAGCGGCAACATATGGAAATGCTGGATTAATATTTGCATGATAATAGTTGTAATTATAATATATTCTGTTAAAACATGATGTTTGTTTGTTATTGATTAATTTTAGATGGAAATTATTGTATTATATTAGATACCTATAACATAAAGTGGAGTGAAGGGTAGAGTAGCCGACAATATTAGGTCTCATGGTGTGACTGGTGGCAAGTCCATCGCCTATATTGCACACAAATACCGGGTTTCCGCACCTCATTTTCCTTTTACGTAACAACAATTAGAAAATGTACTTAAATTAGAAAAACTCACTGTTACATGGCGGGGTTAGAACCTGGTTTGTTTTACTTGTCAGTTAACAGAAAGATATTGTTGACAATCATCCTTTGTATACTATTTTTTGAACTAGCGTGTTCTATGATGTATTACTAATTTATTATACTATATGTCCATAAACATATTGTTACTTTTAAGAGAAATTGTGGTACACACTCAGTAAATACAAGGAACAAAAAAAATCTTGTTGAGCATGTGACTCGTCTCCATAGAATAGGTAATTCCTTCATGGACTAAATGTATATACCTACGTCTTTACAATAACCTTCCCGACCATATAGAGTATCTACCTTTTAATAAATACAAAAAATGTATTAAATCTAAATTATATAAAAAAAGGTTAATATAATGTTGTAGAATATGTAGATAAAAATGCTTGGGATTAATTGCTCCTCTTTCAATCCCTTATTGTTGAAGAATGTAAAATGTAAGTATGTATTTAAATAAATGAGCTTCTTTCCCCGGATGTTCTCAGTGGGCGTTCTGATCCGGTAGTAATTTTTAGATATATGGAGTATAGACACGTTACAAGAATCGGTTGTAAGATCTATGTCAAATAAAATATTTTCTAGTCTATTTTATTACATACTAAATGATCTGTCCACTCGTGACCAATGTAGCTTGGTTGAAACGTCGAATATATAATTTTCTTATCCTGTTTCTATATTAGATGATATCTGGGTCGGTTACCTAATCAAATAGACTAGGTAGTCGACCCAATCCTTGGTTAAATCAATTAGGATACGCGAATCCGGGTTTCCACACATTTTCTTTTAGCTTAAGAGCACTCAGAAAATGTACTTAAGTTACAAAAATTAATCGGTACGTGGACGGGTTCCAACTTGCCCTATCGTATCGGAAGTGCCAAGCACTAACCATTAGATCGCCGAGACCTACGACAAACATTATTTTTTATGCATCTGTATTATTGTCTTTTTTTCTGTTCGTTCAAAGTTAGGCTGGTGGAAAATGTTATACGCTTGCCTTTTGTATAACATATTTGTATCTGATGTACAAATATGTTATACAAAATTAATTCCTGGCGGGGGTCAAAAAATACCACGCATCGGTTCAAATTAAGCGGGTATAAAACTTTCGTCGTCATTTTTTCTTCTCTCCGAGTTTTCAGTGTCGACGGTGCCAAATAAGTTTTCAGTGCAATGCTTAAGGCTATAAAAAATATATACCCGGAAGTGTCTAAGACATTTTGAAAGAATGATATTTTACAACTTTCCACCTTACCTATGATATTTCATAGGTAAGTTTTACTATTGTGCTTAAGAGGTGAGTGTTTATTTCTTTTTCACTATCACTGTGAATGTAATGGAGTAAAATAAATAAATATCTCTAAACAAAAACTTGACTTAACACCAAAGTAAGCAAATTATATAAATACTTAAATAGATACACCAGAACAAATTGTTATAGCGCCCAGATCCGGAAATACAGACATTGTTTATTACGCATACACCTGTCCCCGTTGGGAATCGAACCTGAACGCGGTTGGTGGGTGGCGTTAACCTTTCGACCAATAAGGCGGTCAAAACTATGTGTCTGGGTTGTGTATCGACTCGTTCGAATCGGCAACTGCAATCTTAAGCCAGTATTTGCTACAGTAGCGTTCCATTTTAGAGAGTACGGTAGCCATGTTAATACCACATCATTACCACTTTTGGTTCCGCACAGGTATACTATACATGTTATATACATAAGAAACCTTCCTCTTAAATCACTCTATCTGTTTAAGAAAACCGCATCAAAATCTGTTGCGTACTTTTAAAGATTTAAGCATACACACCTATACTATGTAGTGATATCAGAAAATATCCTCTTAGGTCGAGCGCTGTCGGTGTCCGACTTAGACGCAAGAGTTCCTGACTTCGATGCCCGGGTAAAGCAACTTGTTTTTTGAATTTTTTCAGTTTATCCGAAACACATAATATTGCTGAGATAGAATTTGTGCCCAATATGGCGACGGACTTGCCACCTTTGACATCTTGGGATCTAATATCGTCCCATAATGTCACAAGTGGCAAGTCTGTCGCCATATACCGACTAATTGTGGTTACATGAGTAGTTCCTCTGCCTACCCCTTGGGAAATATGGACGTTAGGATTTATTTTTCATGAGAAAATCTTTTTCTTTGCCTCTTGATTCCATAGAACATCATCAATCAATATCATACTAATTAGAGATATATCTGGTTCGTTCAGCCCGACATGAGTTTGCCTTCAACTAGTGTAGTTATAAACTTTGTCCCAAGGACTCATTAGCCGTCTCAAAAGCGGGATCTTGTACAACATATTATTTCGTACAAACTTGTCTTCTTCCTTCAGGCTCTTTATGGTTCAAGAGCTTGCGAACCAATTTTTTATATAAACTGTGTAAAAAATTGGTTCGCAAGATTTTTTGAAATCACTCTTTTATTAAAAAAACATTAATATATTACTTTTAGAATATCTATTTGATGAATAGTAGATAAATAATGAGATAATTAAATCTAATTGTGCAACTGATTTTTGTGTCGTAGTTTTAATAATATTCATTTCTTATAGACGTTCACGTTAAGAATGCAGTATTTCATCGTTACCGTATTTCATAATTAAAAAGTCAAGTTACCATTGAGTAATTCTTTCAAACGAAAATATTGTTTGCTAGTAATAACAACAAATCTAATAACTCACATTAACCCTGACGAAACACTGAATTCTTAAAGCGAACGTACCATAGTGATATACAAAAAACATTCAATTAATTAATTATTGTATTCGCAAAAAAACATCGAATTAACTAATACATTATAAAGTGTATTTTTCAAATATATTGTCTTATATTCCAGGAAGAATCGACAAACGGGGGAATCAATTTTTTCAATCTGTAAAAATATAGCCTGTATAATTTTTATAAATTAGAAAATGACTAAGTTTAAACTTAGTGCAGCTTCATAGAACTATAACGTACACAAGCTTTTAAAATAATGTTCTGAACATATTAAGTATCTGTTCTTGATTCACAAAAACGCTATATTATATTTAATTTTATCTTTTAATTTGCTCATTACTTACAAAGTTTAGTAACAATGTGATATTTTGCAATTAAACTAAACGAATTGTTAAAGGCAAATTGTGTCACTCAAATAAATATAAAAAATAATAAAAAAAAGTGTTGCAGCTCCCCGACTACGTCGTGCGCTCGTTGGCCAGTTTATAAAATTGCCATCTAATTTGACAAGTATTTACTTTTAAAGTTTGCGAAAGTGAGTCAACTCGGACGAAGTTTACTATTTATTTTATTTGTTAGACTCTCCGGCTATGAACGAGTCTCTTTAAGTTCACAGCGGTTTGCTATTATTTTCCCGCGTATTTTCTCAAGTAGCCCTGAGTTTGTTTCAAGCTTCTTTGAAGATTATTCGTTGTTGGATTGTCCACTGGTGCAATACGACAAGGTGGTATAACACTACCACTCGTTGGAATCATTACCACCATTTACAAGTCAGCGATCAAAAGATCTAGATTTTATCTTTTCATAAAATATTTTCATTGATTGTTAATAATTAAAATAAGAATTACCATTGATATATACGTTTACGTGATATTATTTGGAGTATAATTATATTTCTGTCCAACATGGCGACGCACTTGCCACTTGTCATATCATGGGACCTAATTGTGAGTACATAAGTATGTACCTTACACTTGGGGATTTTAAAATAAATAAATAAGTTATTTTTAAAGTAACTATTCCAGCGAACTTCCTACCAAGCGGCAAGTAATTTTACGAGTATATTTCGAGGTTTGGAAGTTTTAATAGTTATTAAAATTTTCCGATAGGCAAGTCTAGCGGAACACGACAATGTCATAATGACTCTACTCCTCTCTACACATGATTCTACTCCTGGTAAAATTCAAGAGTTATTATTATATTTGAGTATTTAAGCTAACCTATACAAATAAATAAACTTGGAGTGTATGTATGTAATATTAAAATAATCGCTTTTTACCAAATACATATGTATATTTTCAAGATACCTACTACATAATATATCAAAATAATATTTTTTAGAATTTTTGTCTGTCTGTTTGTACCCGCTAATCTCTGAAACTTTATTAGATTAGATTATTTTGATGAGACTTTCACTGGCAGACAGCTGATGTAATAAGGAATAGTTTTAGAAATGTATAAAATAAATAAATTGAATAAAAACGCGGACGAAACCGCGGGCACTGCTAGTATATAATGCGAACCATTAATAATATACAATAGAGATATTGAAAGATAAAAATATTATCCGGGAGTTAAGCTGGCCAACCTTAATAAAATATACTTGGCGGAATACCAACATACCAATACAAATATTTATGGAGGGCCACACCCCCAGTGTAATGTTAGCGAGGGGGTATAAAATATTTTCCTATATAGTATTGTAGAGGTCACACCCTAAACATCTCTACAAATGTTCGCTTTATAACGAGACTAGCTGTCCGCCCGTGGCTTCGCCTGTGTGAATTATTTTAATAATACAGACAACTTTCAAAGGGTAGACATTTTTCCGACTTATAATACTAATCGCGTAAAAACATACCCTCTTTTTATTGTAGTCGGTTAAAAAGCCTATGTCCTTCCTCAAGGCCTACTCTATCTCTGTACAAAATTTCATCAAAATCTGTTCTGTAGTTTAGGCGTGAAAGCATAACATACAGACAAACATACACTTACTTACTTACTTACTTACTTTCGCATTTATAATATTAGTACGGATAGATACCTACTTCTAAAACAAAATTCTAAAATAAAAGTAGTCTAAGCCGTTCTTTATTAAAAAAAGTGAAAGTCCCGTCAAAATAGGTCCAGCCGTTTCAGAGATAAGCAGGTACAAACAGACAGACAGACAGACAAAAATTCAAAAAAATACTATTTTGGTATAACATGTACCTAACTTGTAAACATACATATGAATTTAATAACAAGCTGTTATTTTAATATTACATACAGACACTCCAATTTTATTTATTTGTGTTGATATCGCCGAAGATCAGCCGGGATACAGATGGTTAATATATAATCTTGAGCAAGGTCAAGTGAATTCCAAAAGACAGATTTTTTATTATAAAAACAAATTTATTTACCGAGATATATTAATAACCCGATGACGTTGTAAATGTCCTTAAAGACCTTCACAGCAATTAAAATTTTGAAAAAAAAAACCTTACATTAAAATAAACATTTCTTTCCCACAGGTGATATCTAGAAAAAAAGGCAGGGTTCCGTACTATTATCTATAGAAACGCTATAAAATCACTTTTGTTGTATGGGAGCACTTTTTATATATTTGTTTTATTCTGATTTTAGTATTTGTTATTATAGCAGCAACAGAAATACATCATCTGCGATAATTTCAACTGTCTATCGCGGTTCATGAGATACAGCCTGGTGACAAACAGATAGACAGGCAGACTGACAGCGAAATCTTAGTAATAGGGCTCTGCTTTAAATCTTTGTGTACGGAATTCTAATAAGCTCCTCAGTCATCAACTTCCAATGGGTAGAAAAATAGGCACCCATGGATAAGTAAAATGTTAAAATATTGATGGTGGAATATTAACTAGTTTTCTTGAAATAAGTACTTATTTGTATTAAACGCCGCTGACCCCACGTATCCAGCTCCTAATGCTTGTGTCTGACACATTGACGTATACTCCAGGAATATTTCTACCACAGCCAAAGCCGAAGGAGGAAATGCCAATCAGTAAATTATATGAAACCGCTGCTCCACCACTGTCACCCTGAAATTTTAAATCGTAAACGTTTACTTCAGCGACAAATACGACATCACCCACGAGTAAAATAGAGAAATAAAATCCGTCAAGTGCAAGTAAGTAAGACTTGCGCACTAAGGAATCCGTACCATTATCTATAAAAACGACAAAAATCACGTTTGTTGTATGGGAGCACCCTGCATATATCTATTATTCTGTTTTTGGTATTTGTTACTATAGCGACAACAGAAATACATTATCTGTGAAAATTTCGACTGTCTAATCCATTTCCTATTAACACGATAGAAAATTGTGTTTGTTGTATGGGAGCACCCTTTAAATATTTGTTTTTTTCTGTTTTTAGTATTTGTTGTTATAGCGGCAGTAAAAATACATAGTGTAAAAATTTCAACTATCTAGATATCACGGTTCATGAGATACAGCTAGGTGACAAACGGACTGACAGACAAAAATTCTAAAAAATGTTGGTTTGGGTATGATTGTACCCATCAATCTCTGAAACGGTTAAACCGTTTTTAACAGGATTTTCAACGGCAGACAGCCAATTTAATAAGGAACGGCTTAAGCTACTTTTAGGATTTCATTTTAGAAATGTGTAAAATAAATTAACGAAATAAAAACGCGAACGGAGTCGCAGGCACAGTGGCGGATTTAGGCTTACTGCCACCCTAGGCCGGTCTGATACGCCGCCCTTTTTTACGATCAAAATTCCATAGAAATCAGAGTTTATTTAAAAAAATTCAGTGTAAATTTTAGCTCTGAAATATTAACGTTTTGAAAATTTTGACGCCCTCCAAATCGTGCCGCCCCAGGCCCGGGCCTCACGGGCCTAGGCCTAAATCCATCACTGCGCAGGCTCAGCTAGCATAGTATATAATTTCCAACAAATACCCTTCATGCAATTTGTCCAAGGATATTTATTTAAATTAAGTGATGTCAATACAGATATAATACCTGACATGTATCTCTTAGGTAGTCTCCGGCGCAAAACATCCTCGGGGTTAAGCTGTGATTGAACCACGGCTTATTTACTGCTTGACACTCCTCGAGGGATATTATTTTTAATCTCACTTGTTGCAGGATGCTAGAGTAGTCGCCCTGTCGGTCATTGCGATCGTAATATTTATGGTCGTATTCACAAAAAATGCAATGATTTTATAAACAAACATGAGGTAGATACGTCATCAGCTCTCAAAACGCGTGCTGTGAATTGGTCCAATTAGGACCAATGCAATCAGTTGGGTTGTGACCTGACCGTGAGAGGATGTGTCGAATGATAAAGAAAATATTGTTAAAATTCCATCTTGTGTGTTTCGAAACTGCACAAATTACGATAGAAAAGTTATAAAAATAAAGAAATATCATACCACAGGTAAGTGTGTAAAATATTAAGTTTTACATACATACATACATAAATTTATTTAAAATTTACAAATTATTAAATTACGTAGGTATAGTCGTTTGATATATGACGCAACAAATCAATCGTGTCTGTACTGAGTATGTATAGATGTCGTTTTCACTCTTGTGATTTCCATATTTTTTGTCGCACTTATGTTGTTTGTTTTGTTTTATTAAATGTAAGTATTTAATATGTGACTGAACAATTATTTCGTGTATGCAGTTTGAAAATGGCGTATCTTGTATGTAAAATCATTGAAAAAAAATGTGAATTTTGCGTTAACCAATATCAAGCTTTTTTATAGGATAATACAGTGAAAAAACACACATGTCTCCTGGTGGTAAGAGACAACCGAGGCCTATAGACACCATATATGTTGTAGGTGCGTCACTGTCTGTGGTCGGGCTGTTGGACCGCATATGCAAGTCTACGGGCTACCCTACCCTCTGGACTGGAACATGACAATGTCATTATGGTAGCAGGAATAGGTAGAGCGGTGGATCCCTATCGAACGAGCACAGCACTCTACCACCAGTGGTCATGTTGAAGGTAGGTACCCAGCTAACCTATGCTCGCCTCTTACGAGCTGCCTGCCAGAGAGGCAGATGGTCTGTTCTACACAGACAATGATAAGTCTCTTATTAAAAGGAGTATCTATTTAGTTTAGGAGTAACATCTCAATCTCAAATTTAAAATTCACGAATTGCACCTTCAGTGCCTATAAAAAGTTAATTTCTTAGTATCGAGAAATCCTGTAGTTCATTAAGTATGTTAAGATCATAATTTTTACCCCATATCCCAGTCAAGCAAAGTATGTATGTTTACCTGTACTCCATCGCCTAAATTTCATCAAAATCGGTTTCGTCACCTAGACGTGAAAGCGTAACAGACTGACAGACAGAGTTACATTTGCATTTATATTAGTACGTATAGTAGGGATTATTTATTTTATTAATATTGGATGGATAAGTTTTTCTTACTTAAGTACATTTTCTGGGTTCTCTTACGGTGAAGGGAAATCATGAGGAAATCGGGATTTGAGTTTGAGCTACTCCAAGATTAGTAGTACTTGATATAATGATGAAGAACCTACTCTTTCCATACCGTACCCCCATCCAGACACACGAATAAAATCACCGCATTCTCCATCACTGATATATATAGGTTTTGTAGTACTTCTATACTTTATTTCATCTTGCAGTTCCAGCAACTGCACGTCATAGTCAAACCCGTGTTCGAGCTGGTACAGAGGATGAATGAAGTGCTTTTTAATTGTGATTGGGTCTCCTTTTAAACGGCATTTGCTACCAAGACGGATAAAGTCTTTGTGAGTGCTAAAATTGATAAATCCACTTGAATAAATGAAAATCAATGCTTTGACAGGTTCAGTACTCAAAGGGTAAAATCGAAATCTTATTACTAAGACTACATTGTCCGTCTGTCTGTCACCAGGATGTATCTCAGAAACCGTGATAGTAAGAAAGTTGAATTTTTCACAGATCTTGTGTTTCTGTTACAGAAAATACTAAGACAGAAAAAAATAAATATAAAGAGTGCTCCCATACAATAAACATGTTTTTTGGCGGTTTTATTCTTAAAAATATAAAATAGAACAGCCTGGTGATAGAATACATGGACGGACAGTGAAGTCTTAGTAATCGGGTCCTGTATTTACCCTTTGGGAACGGAATAGGAGTTAAAAAAGGTACCTTCACGCCTGTTATCCCCGAAGAGGTAGGCAGAGGTGTGCTAGTATATTCACGACTCGTAAGTCCAGTAGATATACTAGAACACACC
>DVZL01002779.1:0-14914 GCA_018236625.1 Lasaia peninsularis
TTAGTCTAATATTATTTGACAACCATCGTTTGTGCTTCGTGGTACGGGGACGCGCCGATCTCAGGGAATGCAAACTTTCGGTTCGCTTTTTTGAAATAAACGTCATTCGAGTTTTGAATACGCACGAATATATTTTAAATCGCGGATTTTGTTATTATTATTAATTTTGTTGTTTTTTCGTGATCATTTTGTCACTGTTGTAAGTTTTGTTAATTATTGCCTTAATTTTATCGTTTCTAGTTATTTGTTATTGTGTATTTGTGTATAATGGAATGGATGAATAATAATAATAGCATTATTATTTCTAATTCTATTCAAATTTTTCTTCGGATACTTGCAGCAATTCCTTTACTAATAATTTATTAAATATTTAAAAAAATAAATACTTTTTCCTTTACCCAAATGTTGGGAACTTCTGAACGTTTGTTTACATAATTTATGACAGATAGTATTGGTATATTTAAATACTTTTTGTAACAACTTTTTAACATACATATTCGGCAAATAAATCATTTTTAAAAGCTTTTATTTAACTTGCATTGTATGTATGTAAAAAGTATGTATGTTCAGGTGGAATCTTAGAATTCATATTTGAAGTAGAAATCTTCACTCGATTCAGCTGAAATTTTTTATACGCGTTTAGTTTGGATGACAATGCACAATAAAGTAGGTGACGTCATCCTAAATCCAACATCGCGGACCAATTTTCTCCTTTTTAGAGCGTTGAAATAAAAAAAATTTATAAACAGTTTTTAGCTTTAATTTTTTACTATTTCATAAGATGTTTTTTTTGTACGTTTACTACGCGACGACTACGGCGAGTATGGTGAAGGTTGATATAAGGTTTAGGTTTAAT
This sequence comes from Lasaia peninsularis, assembly GCA_018236625.1. Classification (NCBI taxonomy): domain Eukaryota; kingdom Metazoa; phylum Arthropoda; class Insecta; order Lepidoptera; family Riodinidae; genus Lasaia; species Lasaia peninsularis. The sequence goes on from DVZL01002779.1 coordinate 857, forward strand.
GCCTACGTCAGTTTAAGTGGCAGTATGTACTACATTGTGATAGTCATATCGCTAATGGAAAAAAACTATATAAAAACAAACACTAATGGATAAACTGTGTCGCGTGAACTTGAGATCTATACTTATAAAAGCTGTGATATGATGTAGGTACATTCGTAAACACTGTTCAGCAGCTTATGTGGAAAGTTAGCAGTTTCTTGCGACTTCTCCCGCGTAATTATAATACATGAATGGTAAAATAGTCGGTATTACATCATTCTAACCTCATTTTTTATGGGATATCACTGCGAACTAGCACACGGGTCTCCTGATGGTAAGAGATAACCGTGACCCATAGACACCATAGATGTTGTAGGTGTACCCTCCAGACAGGAAAACGACAATGTCATTATGGCGGTAGGAATATGTAAGGCAGTGGGACACTGCCCGGGCGAGTTGCTGCACAGCACTCTACTACCAGTGGTCATGTTGGCTATAACCTTATTGGCCTATGCTTGCTTCCTACGAGCAGGTAGGTTGGGAGGCAGATGGTCTATTTTATTCAGAGGTACCAGACCGACACGGGAAAAGTTTGTAGTCACGGTGCTAGTGACGAAAACTTATGCTCTCTAACGAGTAGTTTTATGGTATCGTGTGTTCTTTAATCTGTGGTCGAACGTAGTTAGTGTGCGACTTTGATGTATGAGGTCCCGGGTTCGATACCCTACACTACCTCCTACACGACATGTCTTTTGCAGTTTTACTAGGTTAAAATTACTGTACGTTTTCTCTGTATTGGACGATTTGAAAGAATACATATCACCACGACGGTATCGTCGACGGGGTAGGCAGAGGAAGGTACACATGAACCCACGATCCGCACAATCACGTTTTAGGTCCGTCGCCATATCGGGAATTAAACCAGTCTCTAACAAAGTAAATCGACCTAGGATCTCGTGTGTTAATGTTGGACTCCGGGTGCGCTGATAACAGAAGCACTACTAATAAATGTAACATTTTTAAAACCCACTAGCAAACTATGAAGCTTTAGAAGATGAGTCTGTAGGACAAATAGGACAGGGAGTGGCCACAGCAGCCGCCACCATCAACCGAGAAGAATACTTGCAAGCCCAGAGAGATCTTCTGTACGACCGCGATAAATTGCAAATACGGAATAGTTTACTGCATCGACGTTTGGCCGAGTATTACAAGTATGTAAAAGTTAACACTAGTTCAATGTCCAAAATAACTAGAAAAACAAAGTTTCTCTTTCATATCTATATTAATAGGTTGGGGAAAAAGTTTCTTCGCATTTTTTAAGAAAATTCAAATGTTTTTTTATAATTTATTTATATTTAACTAAAGTACGTAGGTACCATTATGTTCGATAACTTTTTTCCATCTTGTAGGTAGGGACATATGATCCCATTGCTATAGAAATTTCGGGGTTTCTGGTCAAAATACAGCGACAAGTGATTTTGGCTGTCCACTCGTGATGATAACCTGACACTGCCTAGAGAATTCTGAAGAGAGCGAAACAGGTGGAAATCTGAAGTTACAAAGTCAGGACTATACGGCGGATGCATTAACACCTCTCAGCCAAACTCACTTAATTTGTGTTGAGTGGCTAAAGATGTATGAGGTCTAGCGTTATCATGATGAATAACCACACCCCTTCTTTTGTTAATTCCGGTCGTTTTCTCTGAATTTCTTGCTTTAATCTCATCAGTTGTTCACAATAGAGTTCACAATCGAAGGTCCTGCCTGGTGGTAACAGCTCGTAATGAATAATGCCCTTCCGATCCCACCACACACACAGCATCACCTTGTTGCGAGTTAGCCCGGGTTTCGCCACAATCTGTGAAGCCTCACCGGCCTTTGACCATGACCTTTTTCGGACGTTCTTGTCGTACGTGATTCACTTTTCATCTCCAGTTATCAGTCTTTTCAAAAATGGTTCGGTTTCATTACGTCATAATAAAGAATCGCAGATGAGTACACAATTCATTAGGTTTCTTTCATTGAGCTCGTGGGGAACTCAAATATCGAGCTTTTTTGTGTAGGTACCCAGTTTTTATAAATGAGGCTGTTTTGTGATCAATCCCCAGTTCTTCAGCTACGTCGCAACTACTGATATGCCGATCTTGCTCCACTTTTTCAAAAATGGCTTCAATTTTATCCGTAATAGAGCGACCAGAGCGACGTTCATTTTTGACATCAAAATTTCCGGATTGAAAATGCTTAAACCAAATTGGTGCTACTCTCACAGACATTGCACTAGGTCCATAAACATCGCAATTTTTTTTCGCGGCTTGTGTTGCAGTTCACCTTTTTTGTAGTAAAATTTTAAAATACATCAAATTTCTTCACAAAGATTCACTCATCTTGAGAATACGAAATACGAATGAAAAAAACAACATTTTCCTAATTTGAATTTGGAATTATTTTATTTAAAATTTAAACTTTTTAATGATACCGAAACCAGCCAGATACAAATAGTATAGCCATAGAGATTTTATTAAAAGTTCATACATACTATAATTCGAAAAGACTTTTTCCCCAACCTATTATATACAAGCTTGCATATTTTATTATCCTTTGTTTTCGTGTGTTCTATCTTTACAATTAAATAAAATTGGAGTGCCTGAATGTAATATTAAAAAACGGATTTTTATTAAATGCACATGTATATTTACAAGGTACGTATCTACCAAAACAACATTATTGACAATTTTTGTCTGTCTCTCTATCTATCTTTCTGATTGTACTAATAATCTAATCTTGCTCATCTCTGAAACAGCTGGACCGATTTTGACGGGACTTTCACTGACAGGCAGCTAATGTAATGAGGAACGGCTTAAGCTACTTTTATTTTAGAAACGTTTAAAAAGTTAGTCGGAATCTCTTGGAATCATAATGAAATCATAAAACTATAGCTAGCTATATAAAGAGTTAATGAATGTATAACAAAATATTATTTACATTCTAAATGTACTTATATTCTACATGTATTACACGTGTACTTACATCGAAATTATCTTCACAGAAGAAATATATTTTGTACTTTTGGCTATGTCATTAAGATCCTCGGAGACAGTTGTACTTATTGGCGCATTTCGACATTCTATGGAATACTTAAGAATAGCTTTTCTGGAGATTTTAACGACGTATTTGTACATTTTGGAACTGTACACCATTTGTTACTCATTATGTTACATAAATAAGTATTAAAAAGCAAATCCATTCACCTTTTCGTTTTTTGTCTGCAAAAAATATATGTAATACAAGCAAGTGGCATCAGGGACCCCTTTTGTGAAAGTAGTCTTTTGACGCGCAATTTAATTCTTGAATTTTTAATTTTATATTTTTTAATTTTTTTACGAAATAAGAAAAAATGTATTAAAAAACCTGTCAAATAGCCAAAAAAATTAAATAGGCATGATAAATTTCATCGTTGGTCTCAAATTATTTTTAAGAAAATTAATTCAGTACTTTTTGGCATAATATGAATTGCATAAGGTAATTTATCTTGACGACACATGTGATGTCACATGTCTCGCACTTCAGCCGAAGAAGGCTTCAGTGGGATAAGTAACTAATATGTTTTATTTTACTCAGGAAAAGGAGACTCGATCACGTATTAAAACCACTAGATGGCGCCGTTGATTTGGAAGATAAATATCAACAAAAGCTCTTCGTTTACGAGGAAATGAAACAAAAAGAAGATAGGGAACTACACGATGTTTGTATTGTTTTCAAATAATATCGATTTTCATACAAATAAAAAAATAGAATGCAGTAAACAGGCATTCAGAAGGGAATGACTAACCACATAGCAACTTTGCATTTGTAAGGGGGGATCTATTTTAATCTACACACGGATTTTTTTTATTCTTTGTACAAATAAAATTTTACCGAACCGATTTTATTCTTTGCAAAAAAATATTTTTTAAAACCAGAATTAAAAAAAAAACGCTTGTTATAAAATATTTTTATTAATAATATAGTTTTTAAATGCAAATCAACAGGTTGTATACATTGTAATACCTATAGTACTATTAATTATAGTGTCGTAAAATTTATTTCTCGCAGTCGGTTAAAGATGAAGTGTTTTTTTATGTTAAGATATTTTTGTAGATCAAAACCAAACTGGAAGCAGTGGATGCACTGTATACTGAAAAGCTACAACAGGCAGAAAAAAACTTTGAAGCTCTGCAAAGTCACGAAAGAAGCTCTGGGCTCGGACTTATTTACTCGAAAAAAGGAAAACCCATTGCTGACAAGGTAAAATAATACTTACTAGCGTCTCAAGGTTGGTAGGTAGTTGATATAATGACAGCAGCGCTACCTACCGGGACCAATTGTATTTTTAAATCATACAGAGGACCATCGAAATATCCATATCAAACAACCCAATCAGTTTAGCCATTTAGAGGTTATATAAAATAGATAAGTATGGAAAAATAATTCTTCCCGTTCTCCCATTACCCGTTTTCCCGTAGGAATAAAGTATTTTTCTGCAGTATAAAGTACCTTATGTTCGTCAGGGATAATGTTGGCTTCTAACGGTAAAAGAATTTTTCAAATCGGTCTAGTAGTTTCTGAGTTTATTTGTTACAAACAAACAATCAAATATTTCCTCTTTATGGTATTAGTATAGATAATTGTATATTTTTACGGGATAAGACAGCAAATAAGCACACGGGTCTCCTGATGGCAAGAGCCAACCGAGGCCTATAGACACCGTAGATGTGATTAGTACGTCGTTGTAGTGTCACAAACTGGAACACGACAATGTCATTATGACGGCAGGAATAGGTAAAGTGGTGAATCCGTACCCGTGGGAGATGCAGCACAGCACTCTGCCACCAGTGTCCATGTTGATAGTGACTTTATCACATTTAGAATAAATTAGTTATGTGCCCGGAGTCGCGATAGGCTTGTCACCTATCACATCAGGGCTCTAGTACCTTGGCTAATTGGTGGGTGTTGTAGTATATCTACAGGACTTACGAGTCGTAGATAAACTAGCACGACTTTGCTTACCGCTTCGGGGATAATAGGTGTGAAGATATCATTACATACTCGGCTGGATAGCATCTGCTCCCAATTATCATGATAGTCTATAATTTATTTGGGGCCAGCATCAGGCACCATATCTATCATATATATAACCCTCCTATATATTTGGTCCTTTGAGCCGGATTTGAGCCTAAAATAAGTTTATATATTTTTATTTATTTCAAATAAACGTAATTACACATTTCCTGCACCCTTTCGTGTTATATCCCAAATTGAGATTGACTGGTAGAGAATGCCATATTGGTTAAAAGTCCACCTATGTTCATTTTGCGTGTATATTTTTTAATAAATGTAAAAATAAAAGAGCCTCGTTGGCCTAGTAGTTCGCGTAAGACTTTCGTTTCGATAGCTCAGGTTCAAACCTGCCATGAATCAATTAGTTTTTCTGAGTGAGTGCTTTTATAGTGAAGAAAACGTCACGAAGAAACCCGAGATTTTTGCCGATAAACTGCTGTCATCTGCCATATCACGGGAATTAATGTCGTCGGCTGATTGCGAGTACACATGTGCCTCTGCATACCCTTTCGGGGATAAGGACGTGACGATATTCTTTTTCAAGTTTAATTTTAGGCAGCGGAATTGCCATCATTGTTAAGCTTCCGGAAAATACAGCTTTTCTATGCTAAGAAAATTTTCAGTTTTCCGTTTCGGTAAAAGCCTCGCTGCATCATCCCCCCATTGTGTAAGATTTGTAGCACCAACAAAGGCCTCTCCCTTTCAGGCAAAAAATAATGTGGCCAACATTAACAATGAAAGACTCGTAAATCCCAAGAACAATAAGTTCTTTACCGTCGGCGCTTGGTGAAAGTGCCCGCTGAGACTGCGTTTTTATTTAATTACCGAATTTTATATATTTATGTTCCTTATTACATCAGCTGTTTGCCAGTGAGAGTCCCGTCAAAATCGGTCCAGCTGTTTGTTGAGATGAGCAAGATTAGATTATTAGTAACAACAGATGGACAAATAGACAGACAGTCAGACAGTCAGTTTAAAAAAAATGTTATAGTAAATGCACCTTGTAAACATACATAAATTATGCATTTAGTAAAAATCGATTAATTTAATATTACATGCATACACTCCAATTTTTTTTTGGTATTGGTAGATGAAAAAAATTCAATAACTTTTTCACATAATATTTCGAACTAGCTGGTGCCCGCGACTCCGTCTGCGTGGGCTATAATCCCACAGCAACTACGTTATCACGTTATAACCTATAATGAGGAAAGTGATGAAGAGATTTATACGTTCAAGGAATCCTGTTTTAAGTTACAAAACATGTGATTGTCATTTGGACCATCTACAGTGAGAGTTTTTATGGATATCATTTGTGGACTACACAACTTACAAGTTTGAAACAATTACGGTATAGGCTGTCAACTGTGTTCTATCTGTAGTCCATTGAAAAGTTACATTTGGGGTTGCGTTTTTTAGAGGACGCAATTTAATTTTTTTAAGTGGAGGGGCAGTGTAAATCTAAAAAATAAAATTCGAAAAAATAAAATTGCGTCCTCTAAAAAACGCAAGGTAAGGCCTAACAAATGTAATATTTCAATGGCCTACTGAGAAAAAAAACAATAAATGAAATAAGAAATTGCGTTCATGAATTACAGCCAAATTTAGATTTTAGGTTTATCACCTCTTCGACGGAACCCCCTTAACCATCCGTCACATCATTGGACTTAATATCGTCGGCATATTGGGGTAGCATACCTAAATGTACGTGACGGAAATAGGCGTGATAATATTTTGTTTAACTTTTAATTGTTTTCCAGACAGTGGAACGATTTTTGACCCTACAACGTCGCAAGACCGAACAATCCTCGGCTTTATGCTTGCGGTACGTTCGAGCTAGAAATGCTGTCGCCGAGCTGGAAACAGTTATGCGCAAGCTTGAACGTTTGGGCCCTGGACTATACGTGGCTCAGTATGAACAACTAGACATTGATCATCAAAATTACGTTACAAAAATTGAAGGTATGCCTGATGTCACCGTTTTACTTGGTGGTAGTTCTATTCATCTGGCCATAATCGGGCCTCTCTAATTTTGTTATACTATATCTCGATCGTGCAATAAAGAGGATTGGGTTTGATTCAAACGACTTACTGAATTCGTTTATAATGAATCACTAACCCATAAATTAACATTTTGAATATTTTTATCTTTTTTTTGGTTAATCTCTGGAACAGCTGGACTGATTATGATGGGATTTCCACTTACAGATAGCTGATGTAATAAGAAGTAACTTGGGCTAATTTTATTTTAGATTTAGATAGAATAGTTAAATTAAAACGCGTGATAATTCGCGAGAAGAGCTAGTACGTATATATAAATTAACATTTTACAGAGCGCGAAGACGAACTTATAAAAAATCGAACCAAATGTACGGAACACAACCAAATACTAGCGCACATTAGGGAGAAGATGCATCATACTGATGAAGTGATTGACTTTACCGAGTGTGATTTGGGGGATGCTGAAATAGACTTCCTGAGGGCAAGAGAAGATCTGGGTCAAGTTAAGGTTAGATTTTATTTATGAAATAAGACAGTGGACAAGCAGAGGGACCTTCTAAGAGTAAGAAAACAGGACTGCGACACACATACAACATTTATGATGTCTATACAGACATTATAGGTACAACACCTAATGTGTATCGCAGTTTTGTTTACCGGCTACCCTTGCCTCCGGACCGGAATACGACAGTATCGTAGCGCCAGGAAAAGGTAAGTGGTGGATCTTAACTTGAGTGAGTTATTGTATAGCACTCTACCACCAGTGATCATGTTGGTAGTGACCCAGTTAACCTGTGCTCGTAGGGAGACAGATGGTATACCTTCGAAAATCACGCGGACAAAAATGGGGGATTATCATAAAGTCTGATACATAATTGTAATACTTTTATTTTATATTCCCTTCCTCGCTTTTGTTAACCCTTTCTTAGTGGATACCTACGTCATTAAAGGAATAGTGCCTCAGAAGGTGCACCAATGGTGCCTCGGTGGCTTAGTGGTACGACCTTTGGACTTCCATTTCAGTAGTCCAATTTCAAACTTAAGTAAATTTTCTGAGTGCCTTTACGGTGAAAGAAGACCTGCTACCACTCACATCATGGAACATAATACCTCTGCCTACCGATTCGGGGATATATGGGCGTGAAGGTTTTATTTAGTAAACGAATACGTGTCGGAAGTTATAAGTTTTTAGCCATAAGGTTTTGCCTGTCCGTTGACACATCATTATATAGATCAGTATATACACCAGGGGCGTACACTCCATAGAGACACATATTAAGCACTGTTTACGCTTTGAGACAGGAAGTGCTCTGATATATCTAATTAAACTCCGACATTTCACTATCATGATCACATAACCTATGAAACTAAACAAAATAAAATAAAAGAAAATTTGTGTGTAACCGAGTACTCCGCCGCACGCCCAGTGTCAATCCTGTGCTAATAAATTCCTAATAGCATTAATATCTAAGAATATATAAATAACGTCATCGAAGGGGTAGAAAAATAGGTTAATGAACCCGGGACTTCGTGACAAACTCCGACGCCTACTAGACCATAAAGATAGTTATTCAAGCGATTCAAGTGAGAATTACCTTAAAATTGTTTTGTATTTCAAAACAGAACCGCCGCGACAAACTACGCTGGGCTCTGGAGACAGAACGACTGAAGGCTGGTTTACTTACAAGGAAGGATTTGTTGCGTGATTACCAACATGCCGCTGATGAGGTACTGGCACGCGACAGTGATCATTTGTCATCGGAGACATCCAGGGCCCGATCCAACTATTTCGCTTCGTATAAGATCATATTTGCCGCCACATCGACCAACGGTCGATAGACTACCGTACACACCTAGCCCCATTGACTAACCGCGAGGCTCGAGTTCGATTCTCGACGGGGACAGGCATTTGTGTGTTGAATATAGATGTTCTTATTTCAGGGTGTGTGTATTTATCATATTTATTCTCGTATCTATTTATGTATTTCTATGTATTAGTATCGTTGTCTAACACCCATAGCACAAGCGCTTAATTTACTTACTTTTGGGGTGAGATCAATTTGTGTAATTTGTCGAGTAATATTTATATATTTCAACCATGCGTTATTTCATTGATGGTGTAACCGCTCCCTCGATTTTGCTGCTGCCCCGGCCAATTGCTTGTTTGCCCCCACCTCTCCAGATCAGGCCCTGGACACATCCGTATCTTTGCATGTGCATACAGTGTATTGGTATTCATAGCCCCGGACAATAGAAACTGTGGCTCCGAAAGTTGGGGCTAACTTGTAATTTTTCATTTTATGACAACTTCAATGTTGTACTAGCTTCGGTTTCGGTTTTTGGGTGTTTATATATCGTAATACCTATGCCCGCGACTTTGTCCGCGTTTTTTTAAACTATTTTATACATTCCTAAAATGTCTCTTCGTCTTAGCCTTATTACGTACTAGTATGCTTCTATTGCAAGTGTCAAGTTCCTCGGTGGCCTAGTGGTACGCGCTTCCGCTCAGTGGACTGTCTTTACGGTAGTCCAGCTTCGAACCCCGCCATGTACGTGAGTTTTTCTATCTTAAGTACACTTTCTGAGTGCCCTTTCAATGAAGGAAAACATCGTGAGAAAACCCGATATGGCGAAGGACTTGCTACTTGTCACATCGTGAGACCTAATATCGTCGTCTAATAGTGGGTGCATATTATCTCCGTCTAACCCTTTGAGGATATAAGCGTGATTTCATTGTGTTATTATTATTTTTTATGATGTTATAATAAATACCCAGACGTAGAAATGCAGACATCTATGTTCATTACATGAATACTTGTCTGACGGAAGTCGAACTTAAGTCTAGTAATACTCACTATCTGCCTATACCACATGGGACCTGGCGTGAAGTATGTATGATTTAACTAATTGACTCTGTCTCTTTTCTGCAGGTTATTCAATTAAAAGAAAAGAAAGAGAGGCTGCAAAAACAAATAGCGGAATCGGCAAAGGAACTTCGTGCGGCTCGAACGAGGATTCAAATTCACCGTTCGTCTATGGATCCAGCGATCGAAACTAACGTATTGTTTAATGACAAACAATGATTTTGTATTATTATGTGCTAGCCGTTGCTCGCGACTCGGTCTGCGTCGACTACTCTCACGTAGCAATTATTTTTGTTGTATTATTTGTCGTTAAAAAAAACAAAATAGTGTGTAAAATATGTTTTATCCAACAAAAAACAATAAATGAAACGGCACGTTCATGAAGTTACAATTTTAAATTGCGGTTAAATTTTAAATGCATTAATGCATTGCATAAGCAAATTTACATTTTGGATTTATCCCCTCTCCCACGGAATTCTTTTAAGTAAACGGAATAGAAATTAGCGTATAACCTTCCTCGGAACACAAGCTACCCGCTAACTAAATTTCATCATGATCGGTTCAGTACTTTTGGCGTGAATCGCGGCCGAGATAATGAACGTGTTAGTAACAACATTTATATTATAACTTAAGAACGGCTGGAATATTTTTATGATTTTCGTGCTTTCGGCTTTGTCTTCGTTGGGAATTGGATAATAACTATTAAAATTCAGGAAATTATAATACCATATAATTCATACTGATATAATGTGAGTGCTCGCCACTATGGTGTTACGATATGAAGGGTGGTTAAGGTGCTGAGCGTAGAACAAGGGATTGTATGTTCCAGCCTAAGGTCGGCAATGTAAGTTTTGGTGTATATAGATTTATTATTTCCTTTCGTTAGGAGATCTGGATTTTTTATTTGTTTACTGTAATGATACTAAAAATAACAGACAAGTGCGAGTCGGACGCAAAGTCGAAGGTTTACGTAACATGGTATAGATACAAAAACTGGCAAAAAAATCGCGTTTGTTGTATAGGAGTTACGTTTATGTTATTACTAGCTGACCCGGCAAACGCTGTTTTGCCTTATAAATTGATTACTAAAATGGCTATAAAAATAGGGGTTGGTGATAAAAAAGTAAAAATTAAGGGCTGTATATATTTTTAATGCCACATTATAAAAAAAAAACAAAAAATTTCGTCAAAAATTAAAAATAAATTAGAGGTGAACCTTTACTACTTAGGGGTATGGAAAATAGATAGTAGCCGATTTTCAGATTTACTGAATACGCATATAAAATCTGGTATAAACCGGTCAAGCCGTTTCGGGGGAGTACGGTTACTAACATTGCGACAGACAGACAGACAGCGGAGTCTTATAGTGTTACATAAATAGGTATTCAAACGCCTGAAAATGTATGATGATCAATCTACATATCTATCATTTTGCATGTCTATATTGCTAAGTCATTTGTAATGTGATCTGACTCACCTTACAAGCTTCTTGTTCGAAACTACATAATTTCGTTGTCACGTTCTGATTCCACGATAACAAAATATTATGCTCATAACATAGGTATTATTATTTTGAAGCATAGTTCATTAATTATTATATCGTGTATTCTGTGTTATGGTGACGTCATTAATACCTAATTAATTTTATTGATACACTAGCTGCTACCCGCGGTTTCTCCCGCTGTAACTAACGTCCACACATACATATCTCATGCCAGGTACCTTTGGGGATTAGGCAGAGAGTGTCGAGTACCAAGTTTCACGATCCCTGTAGACTTACCTAGCTTCTTCCACGTTTGTTAATATCTTCATTCAAACACGCCGGTTTTGGAGACTTTTGACACCACCCTCGGATAATACGCAAACTATTTGATCATGAAATGTCAACCGAGGTCTTCCCGGGTACCTACATCCATTTACTTTTGCAACAGTTATACAACATAACTGTTTTACATGACCAAACCATCGGAGAATGGCCTTTCTAATTTTTACACCGACATTTTCTTTCAATCCCACTCTTTACCTAATCGCACTAATCTGAGCGTAAGGCGCATATCACACTGCACGAGACACCGCTGCGGCTTGTGGTGATGCAGATTTTAACTTTGTAACTGTAACTGAAAAATCTTGATTTGTATACAACAACCGCATGGTATAAGACACTGTCACCGCGTCTCCGTGAGGTGACGCGACGCTCGCGGAGGTGACGCGGCGCTCGCGGAGGTGACGCGGCGCTCGCGGAGGTGACGCGGCGCTCGCGGAGGTGACGCGGCGCTCGCGGAGGTGATGCGGCGCTCGCGACGGTGTTGCGGACCAGAGTGCACATATCGCATTTATTGATCATCAAAACGGATACAATGCAATGTACTATCTCTTAATATAAACAGAACTACACTATAAATACTCAATTTAATTATACCACGCCATCTATTGGTGAGGTATTTGTTCTTATAGTAGAAACAAAATTAAGTATTCAAAAGATACAGCATGGTAGCATACATAAAAATAGACAGACGAACAACGGAATCTAAGAAATAGAATCGGTAGAGTTTTTTTCCTTTGGGTAAAGTAGCCTAAAAACGGTTAATCAAAACATTATATTACATTTATTGTGTATCAATCACGAAGGTATTATCACGAAACTTAAAGGTAGGTATTATTTGGACTATACACTCCTAACAAAGTCCTAACTCCAACATTAAACATCTATCTCTTTTATTCTTATAGCGCCGGACATTTGACTCTCACAAAGCTAAAAAATCTTTTGACTGGTCAACTCTACAAAGCTTGCAGAGTGAAAAGTTATCCCGCAAAGCGTTATCTATTGAACTGAAAGTATTTTCTAACAAATTAGGTTTTTCGATTATCTTCTCCAATAAAGGAAAAACCAAAATGTATGAAAAAAATGATTATAGATCAATCTACGCCTCTTTTCATAGTAAGATGAAGTATTCTTTAAATACCTAATTTATTAAATTCAACCCAATTTTTATTTAGCTTTGTAAATTTAGAAAAGAAAACTTGCGAAATAATCGCACCGTCGGATAAAAGTATTTATTAGGTTTTTGAATGGTATAGTCTAAATACAACCGAAATATAATAAATAATAGGACTAAATCTTATCGATATTCATCCAGAACAATTTTAGAAAATAAATCTTAAAAAAAATCTTACTCTTCCTTTCCCGACTTTGCGGGCAAAACATTTTTTGTTACAAAGAGGTAAATCGCACCAAAATTGAACATAATTGGTTAAGCAGACATTGCGGGATTGTAAGAGAACGAAATAGATAAAAAATATTACATTTTTCTTTACGCAGTCGGATAAAATTTATCCTATATGTTGATCCGTAGTACAAACTAGCAATTATTCTGCGAAACTTAGATATTTCTATTTCAAGGTTCCTGTGCATTTCAGAGTTAGATGGTCTACTTATACTGAGAATTGTTAAGGTCTGTAATGTCTAAACTAAAAATTTTACAACTCAAAAAAAAAATGATAGCTTATTCTGGAAACTATACTCTACGAAATGAAAATAGAAAAAATGCAATCTGACTGTACGTTGATGAATTATAGCCAATTTTAGATTTTGCTTTATCCCCTCTCCCACGGAAACCCCTTAGTTAACGGGATAAAAAGTGGCCTATATGTTACTCGGTAGTTCGAAATATAATCCCATAAAATTTTATTAAAATCCGTCCAGTAGATTTTGCGTGATTGAGTAACAAATAGATAGACAGGCAAGAATTCTAAAAATGCGGAAAATGTGTTCTGCTGCTTGTTTTTAGTCGCCTGGACTTAGTATTTTTTAAATATCATCAATGTACAGATTCCACTTTTCTATAGTTTTATTATAATACTCGTAATATGCACCTTCCACACATCTACATGTATACCTTTAAACGAGCAATTCTTGTATATATTATGTATATATCAACGATCTCGGAATCGGCTCCGACAATTTTCTTGAAATTTTATATTTAGGGGGTTTCGTGGGCGATAAATCGATCTATACTTCCCGTCACGAGAAGCTGTAATTGTTGTAAACAAACTTCTTGTACCAAGTAAATATTTTTACTGCGTGACAATAATGAACTGACCATATTCAATCGAAGTA
>DVZL01002780.1:0-14913 GCA_018236625.1 Lasaia peninsularis
GGTGGTACCAATCCGGGCGAGTCGTTGCAAGACTCTACCACCTAGTCAATGTCACGGTGTTGGTGACAATAGACCTTATGCTCGCCTTTTACGAGCTGCCTGGGTGGAAAGCAGTTGGTCTATTCTACTACGGAACCCGGATCAACACGGGGGAAAACTATTGATCGATACTGTAATTTGTATTTTCTACGTACAAATCTATATACTGACAATAACTCACATCAATAGACGGATCCTGTAGGATCGACAGGAAATACTTGTGTCCCTTAGCGTTGACTAGGTCAACTTGACAACTCTGTAACAAATACATACTTATTGTGACATTCTAGTTGTAATTCTTTACAAATAAACAAATGAAATCCCATCCCAAAATTATGATTGTGGTGAAGCTTCTCTTTCTTTAACAATTTGTGAACTCTTCTCCCACACGCCCGCACACACCCCTACACGCCCGCACACATCCCACACGCCCGCACACACTCCCATACGCCCCCATACGCCCACACACACCCCCATATACTCGCACACACCCCGACACGCCCACACACACCCCCACGCACTCGCACACACCCCCAATGGGCCGTACGGCTACGAGATGAAACATCAACTCGACTCGACGGCATTTCGAAAAGCTTTTACATAACGATTGATTGACGAATGAATTTTTTGTTATTAATGATTATAATATGTATACTCATATTTTACTATTTTACAGTGACAATGAATTTTAATTTTTATATTTATAAAGATAAAATCTATACAACATTTGACTCAATTATTAATATAAATATTGAAATAAATTAATATATGTAAGTATTCTTATTGTTAGACATAGTTAATTGTTGATATATTTATTGTTGGACCGACATTATTAATATTAATAAAATAGTACAAATTAATATTACCATGCTCTGGCATAATCTGGAACAATGGCGACATGTATGATGTATGTATCTTACCGCCAATCGTACCATATATTTAATGAGTGTAAATATTGAAATATGAAGGTTTACACTTTACGACTTCCATGGATCCTCTTTCCAACACGGAGCGAATCGTCCCAAGTTCAGCGCAAGCATGTAACAATATTTGGGACGCGCGTACTGCGCCAGGAGCGTTACCGGGTCGACGGCGATGATCTTGGCCCAGATGTAGACCATGGTGGGGCGCAGGTCGGGCGCGGATGCCTGAAGCAGCTTCAGCATGTATGGGAAGATGCCCACGTGCAGCACGGCGCGCACCGCGGAGGCGCCCAGCGCCAGGAAGCGGCACAGGATCTGTAGCGCGCGCACGCGATGCAGCGTGCTCAGCAGCACCTGCAGCACCATCGGCAGCTGGTCTGGCGGCGGCCGCGACACCGACCCTGCGCCGCGCACCGGAACGTGACAATGAGAACTCAAACGCGGGACTCGGGCTCGCGACCACGGGGACGGAGAGATTTCAAGAAAAAGCCCACGGACTTAATAGACTTAATATTTTGACGCGGAACTTGCAATCGAAAATTAGGACGTCTTTAACAGTAACAAATCAAAATAAGATCAAAAGTATTTTTTTCCATTTCCAAAAATTACAATGCGTTCGTTACGTAAAGGAAGTTTTCACCAGATATTGAATAAACAATATTTTCTAATTAAAGAGGGTCCACCGGCGGACCGTACCGAGGTCGAGCCAGAGCTGGAAGGCGGTGAGCTGGTCCCGGAAGAAGTGCGAGTGCACGTAGGCGTGTGGCTGCTGGGGCTGCAGCAGCGCGGGCAGCTGCGCCAGCGCCAGGTCCAGCGTGTGCTCCCACGCGGCCCACAGCGGGTGGCGCGCCAGCGACGGCAGCGGCGGCGACGACACCGGCGTGCAGTTGTACGACCTGTTGTACCACCGCAGTCACTAGTTACGTTCCGTTTGTTGTCATTTTGTAACTGTTCCCGAGTTGCGGTTACGTTTTTACCCTTCGGTTACGGTAGCTTAAAAATGATCTGTTCAGATTTTTTGTAGCTGACCCGTTTTAAATATATTAATTGTAAAGTACTAGCCTCTCGACCGCAGATTCGTCCGCGTGAATTAATAACTTAATTAACTTTCGAAGCTTTTGTTTCGACTTATAATACTTATTACGTAAAAACATACCCCGTTTTAATTATAGTCGGTTAAATGTAGCCTATGTGTTATTCTCGTGTATAAGCTCGTGTATAATATATTACTGTACAGTTTCATCTAAATCAGTCCAACAGTTTTTTCGAGAAAGCGCAACAAACATCCATACGTGAATCAATCCATGCTTACAAACCCTCGCGTCTATAATATTAGTAGGATATTTAATTATCAGTTCGGTAAAGGTCGATTTAGGTCGATCTTAAACTAAAAATATTATGTCCGTCATGGCGGAGAGGTGAATAAACCAAGGTTTACCATCAAACAGCAATACCTCATAATTCTGTCGGCCAGCAGAAAATTCCGACACAGACTAGCAGTTAGAAGATCGGCACGGAACAGCTGCTGGAAGAGGTCCGGAGGCAGCGAGCTCCACGCGATGGTGTCCGTGATGGCCGTGAAGATCCAGTTCAGCTCGCCCAGCATCGTGCGGCGGTCCGTCACCTGTCCCGGGATCCTGCGCGGACATCCGCATCTTGGTAGTATACACTACATACAGTGTGACACGAGCCCTATCTATTGGAGTAGCCTATAACATCGTTCATTCGGGCGGGATATAGTTTTGTGCACAGCCCACATCGCGTAACCCACGTCCTGACATCACTCACAGAGACCAGTAACCCAGGACAAGTGAAAAATGTTAAAACAGTCATTTTTGTTCGACAATTCAACATTATATTCGACATTATATTGTATTGTGTGCGATTTAAGCTTTGTTGTACAGGGATTACTGTACAACAAACCTGATCCTGTTCCTGTACAATGGGAAGAAATCATATTTTAATACTTAAGGGGTTTTAAGAACTATAATCATAGAATATAACTAGAAAAATTAAAGTAATAATATTATAATAGTGTTTTATAACTTTCATTTCTCCTAAAGTTATAGGAAACAGATAAAAAAATTATTCAATAAAATAAAATGAAGAAGTTTATTTTTAAAAATTGTGTACTTTCATATTTATCCATAACTATTAAGAACCGAATGACTGCGTAGATTTTTATCATAGCTTACAATATCGATAATGATAGTCAAAACTTGGTAATTAAATTTGCATTAAAACTCGATCGTCCGTGAACGCAAAATAAAATAAAATCAGTAATTTCCAACGTCTTTTATCAGACACGAGGAAATGTCCATCAATTGGTTTTAGTAAACAGAATTTATAATTGGCTATAAAATATAATATTGTAAAAATTTAGGACTTTTTGTTTTACAATCAGCTGTTTGAAGAAATATATATACATACCCAATATAAATATAAAATTGATTTACCAAAAATTGTAAATAAAATAATGCTCAAAAGTACATATGTTACGGCTATTCAAGTTTATAACTAGGTTAACCGTTATACATCTCTAGTCAGAGGTAGGCTCGTCTTTTATGATTTTATTCGTACGTACGTCGATTTGAAAGGTAGCAATTTATGTGACTCATAATGTAAATGATAAACATCATCGATCATATTAATATTTGCACGACTCTGTCGTCAAAATAAAAGGAACCGAAACTTACGTAACATTTCGAAATGTACTCTAGCGAAAGCAAATAAATGAAAATTCACTGACTTGTCGACGAGGTCGAGCAGGTCGGCGCGCGCGACGCGCAGGCGCGTGCGCAACACGAACCACTTGATGGCCATCTTGACGGGCGTGGTGAGGCAGGCCGTGAACAGGTCGGCGGGCAGGTCGGGCGACATGGGCAGCGCCTGCCCCGCCGCGCACGCCCCCAGCTGGATGCAGTTCTTGTACGACACGCCCTCGCCCCCGCCCTTGCCGGCCGCCTGCACACGTAAGTATTAAGTGTGCACATCTGCCTACCGATTCGGGGATAAAAGCGTGACCATATTTATTTTGTTCAGTTTATGTTACTTTCTTTTTAAAAGCTTTTATTTAACTTGCAATGTATGTATGTATCTTCGTTTGGAATCTTAGAACTCAACTTTGAAGTAGACATCTTTATCCGATTGAGCTGAAATTTGTACACACGTTTAGTTTGAATGACAATGCACGATAAGATACGTGACGTCATTCTAAATCAAATATGTCCGACCAACCAAGATGGCGGAATAGTTATTTTTAAAGCATTTCTACAATATGAGTTTCAAATAAAAGGGTTTGTTGAGAGCAACTTGAAAAATAATGTGACGTAATTCTAAACATCTAATGTGGCGAAATAGATATTTTAATGCACTTCTACAATATGATATAAAATGAAAGGGTTCGTTGAGAACAACTTGAAAAATACTATTCTTTCTAAATCCAATATGGTGAACCATGCAAAATGGCGGTACAATTATTTTTAATGCACTTCTAGAATATAATATGTATCAAACAAAGAATGCTGCCAATTGTATTATATTGGGTTTGTACAGTACATAAAATGCAAGGCTCCTTCTACTGGTCTACTAGTGGCCTTGCTTAGGGTAAAACGATTCGCTCTTTACCGATGGTCCGTGTGTCTCGACTATATAACATGTTTACTAAGAAGATCTCGATATCCATCACGAAAGCTTCCCTATCTTTTCCAATACATTAAGAAAAATTGACGTACCTTCAATTAATGATATTTTGTTATGTTGTTTTATTTGCTATCAATTTAATCATATCTTTTTGTTTTTTTTTTAACTTTCTATTTCTGTACAAGATGTGATTGCCTATAATTGTAAGAACAGTTAGATAAAGTTTTCATGATCTCGTGATCATATCTTCAAATCATGATCATATCTTACATCGGTGATCCAAAATAAATAAATTAGGTCTCCTTATCGAAGAGCTGGATTGTTCGACAGTAACCGGCAAACGACTTTGTAACAATGAATCGTTGAATGACTAGGAATCCTACTCAGCGATAACTAAAAAGAAAAATAAATTAAAAGCAAAAAAAAAAACTTTTTAGAAAAAGATTTTATTCAAATGCTCTAAAAAAAGAAAATAATTTTTTTCTTTTAAATTTTACTTATGAACTTACATGCTCATTATACACAACTTATATGATCATACAAGCTTGTCGCGTAATTTTACTATTTGTGTTTAATCTGCTAAGTTTAAATTAAAACAATTTATTTAAAAATTTATCATCGCGAGAATCTTTTATGATCATATAAGTTGTGTATAATATAAGTTCATAGGTAAAATTTAAAAGGAAAAATTTAGTTTCATTTTTTTAGGGTATTTCATTAAAAGCTTTTTCTAAAAAGTTTTTTTTTTGCTTTTAATTTATTTATGTGGCGGTAGATTTTTTTATGATCGGGAAGTTTCGTAAAAACGTTTCCGTCGGCCCGTTACGTCGGTGGGGAGGGTGTATTTCGTAACGTCGGCGTAGCTCACGTCATCCCGCTCGTGCTGGTCGGCGAATGCCTTGAAGTGGTCGACGATGGTGCCGGCGTTGGAGCAGTCGTACACGTAGAGCGAGGGCGCGCCCATCCACGACTGCAGGTCGTATATGGACAGCGGGATGTACTGCGTATACGCCTGGAGACAACGTTACCGAAGGTTATGTTTATGTATCCGACGTGTGCCGCCGCTCCACCGCGCCATTCCCGAGGTGTTTCACATTTTAACGGTTTTTTATGTTATTTTCAAATGGATACGATTCGAATACCCTTCAAATGTGAAAGGTCGTCGGTCACTCATTAGTTCTGCCTCTCATTTGTAAATAATCTCGTATAATTTTTAGTTGCAAATTTATTTATTCTATTAACAATTATCTTGGATTACGTAGCCGACCAATATTTCATAGCTCTAACATACTAAATTGTGACATCTTTTGTTCATTTACTAACAGCCCGGTGCACTTCGACCCATGTTCGGGCCATATCAATCAACAATGTACTTGCCAAAACAAGGTTACGTTTACATTTTGTGTGTGCTTATCTCGTCGCAGATAAAGTTATGTCCAATCATGTTGGACTAAAATTGACTTGTTAGTATAGTTTACCAATATAGGTATATTGCCCGAACACGCGCAACCTGTTGCCAATTTTGCCAAGTCCTACATTTAGGCGCAAGCAATCCTACACATTTCAAACATAAACTATAGTTTACAAAGTAAAAAATGGATTGCCTTAGAATATTCCGTTACATTAGACTATAATATAAAAAAAAATATCTTAGTCTGGGACATTTCTATGAATTACTTCTACAAGCGACTCAGATCATGAATTACCAATAACTTTTTAAAAATAATCCCACATCCATTCGGAAGGACTTTGGCGAGAAACTAGGTTGCTGGCCCGTGGTTACTTTATGATACATACTAAACAATATATTCATGCGATGGCCATGTCGCTCTATTTGTTTAAAACGTAAAAAAATTTAATATTGATATGGTGATAAATTACGTAACAACTTAAGACAGAAGGTCCCTTAAGTAGTGACTAAATAAATTAACCGACTTGGTATTATATCGATCCCATAACTTTTTACGGTAATAAAAATTGAACTGCGAGACTTGGTTTTTTACAGGATGTTTTTGATGGGATACTAACTGACCCGGCGGACTTCATAACGCCATATTTATTGCCGTCAAAACTACGTTTGCTAATTTTTTCATACAAACATTGTTACAATAACGAACATATTTTATGATGAGAGTAATGAATATGGAAGACGCTAGGCAAATATGTAGTAACTGTAGTATGCTAATGACATTTGATACCCTCTGCATACAATGCTAGTGACTTGGCGTGAAGGTATGTTGAATTATTAAAAGACCCGATTGTATAAAACAAGACGAGACATAAATCTATTAATATAACGTGATATTTTCTTGTCACATCCGAAAATTCATATTAATAAATATATAAGTATAATATTTTCCCCCGTGTTTTCCTAGATAAGATCATCTGCCTCCCTACCAGGCAGCTCATAAGAGGCGAGCATACGCTATCGGGGTCATTTCCAACTAGACCACTAGTGTTAGAGTGCTGTGCAGCAACTCGCCCGGGTAGGGATCCACCACCCTATTTCAATCCATTACCCTCCAAACCGGAACACGACAATATAGTTATGGCGGCAAGAATAGGTAGGGTAGTGGATCCCTACCTGATCTTGTTGGAAATGACCCAGTTAACCTATGCTCGCCTCTTACGAGCTGCCTGGTAGAGAGGCAGATGGTCTATTCTACACAGAGGATCCAAACCAATACGGAGAAAATGTTTTTTTATTTCAACATTTACCGTACCTTCGATTTAAATCCTAAGATTTATCAAGTGAATGGTGGTAATAAGTTCATGCTTTTACAGTAACATATTATACATACTTTGAATGAATAAAATTTAATATTGTATTAGCTTAAAATCTCCCATTTCCGTGGGGAAAAAACCAGACGCTGGTAGCTCAATTTGTTTTTTTTTTTCTTGTATTTATTTCTACCCACATTGGTCTACAATTACAACGAACAAAATATTGTTAGTGACTTAAGTTTTAGCCCTGATGATGCTATAGTTATCAATCATAAGTTAGATGTGAAAAAGTATATGTGTTTCTAATTTAAAATATATTCACCATCAGGGGTTCATCGTTTATCATTTCAAAGAAATATAGAGACGAGAATATGTCGCTTGTGAGAACTGAGTGCTTGGAGCATTTGAAATAAGGAAGCAGTCTCGGCGTCAGTCCAAGGCTTCCACCATTATTTATATGAAACAGATGGTTCGCTTTAATTTCACCAATGTTATGATCGCCAACGTCACAACGTGGCGGCGTGGACCGAGTAAACATTATCTAGACGTTTATTCTAATATGAACACATTCAAACATTTGTTCAGATAATTTAGATATAGTAAAATTACAATATCATCATGATTTTTGTTTCTTTAAAAGATTTTATTTAACTTGCATTGTACGTATGTAAGTATGTATGTTAGGGTGGAATCTTAGAATTCAATTTTGAAGTAGATATCTTCACTCGATTAAGCTGAAATTTTGTATACACGTTTAGTTTGGATGACAATGCACGATATGTTACATGACATTATGCTAAATCCAATATGGTGGACCAACAAAGATGGCGGAATAGTAGTTTTTAAAGCACTTCCTCAATATGGGTATCAAATGAAAGGGCTTGTTGAAAGCAACTCGAAAAATAATTAACGCTTTTTCGAAGAAGCTTTTAATTTATTTATCAACAACGACATTTACTTTCTCATGTCCGCGTTGAGAATGCAGTGCATCGTCAGTTTTTGTATTATTAGAAATGTCATTAATAAGGTACCATCCGTTTTTTTCTAATTTCTTTTGACGCCTTGATGGTCGAGGGGTTTGCGTACACGCCTAATGGTCGTTGCCAACCGCGAATCTGGGGTTCAATTCCCGGCAGGGGCGACATTTGTGTGATGAACATAGATGTCTATATTTCCAGGTGATGGGTGTTTATTAAATTTATTCTGGTATATATTTAAGTGTGTCTATCTACATACCACAAGCATATAATTTGCTTACTTTAGGGTTAGATCAATTTGCTTTAGTTACTTACATTACATTACGTATTATGTTTAATAAAGTTTTTACTATAAGTGAAAAGACAGACATACAGTAACATGAAATTGGATTTACGGACAATATAGCGGACACATCACATCACGAGCCCTAATATCCTCGGCTAATCATGGGTGCATAAATACCTCTAGCAACTCGGGGATATCTGCGCGGTGATAGTTTATTTGATAAATGATCGAATGTATAATAAGAATTATTATATAATAAAAGATTGGAAGCAAAAATGTACAACGCAAACATGTGCGTACGTCACATAAACGGCGATGTAAAATGATTATCTTGTCCCGAGTGTCGGTTGTTTACACGCAAATATCTATGGCGGAGAGAATCCGGTGACGCCAAGCGCTCTTTTTATATTTTGCACACGGAAAAACATTAGCGTGAGGGTTACCAATCCTTTTGATTATTGAGGACATTTTTATATATAGACTAGCTTTCCGCCCGCGGCTTCGTTCGCGTACACTATTTTAATAACACAAACAACTTACAAAGGGCAAACATTTTTCCGACTTATAATACTTATTGCGTAAAACATACCCTCTTTTAAACGTAGTCGGTTAAAAAGTAGCCTATGTCCTTCTTCAAGGTCAACTCTAACTCTGTACTAAATTTCGTCAAAATCGATTCAGTGGTTTAGGCATGAAGGCGTAACAAACAGACAGAGTTACTTTCGCATTTATTATATTAGTATGGATATAAAACATCGTTAACAGTAATTAAAGATGTTAAAGCCTCGGTGTCCTAGTGGTATGTGCTTCGGATTTCCATTTCGGTATCCCAGGTTCGAACCTCGCCATGTACCGATGAGTTTTTTACCTAAGTACATTTTCTGAGTTCTCTTACTGTGAACCTAGAAACCCAGAATTACCTTACTTTACCTATTCCTGCTGCCATTATGACACTATCGTGTTCCGCTCTGCATGTTGTGATATCCTGTGGACTTGCACATTAGGCCGAATCGCCCGGCCTCAGGACAACGCACCTACATAATCTATGGTGTCTATAGGCCACTGGTTCGTTCACTGTCCCATAAACAACTTATAGAATGGAACACTAAAATGACAATATACTTTAATGTTAGGATTGTCCGAGATTTTAGTTTCAATTAAGGATTTCACTATCTCAAATCCAGCATCAAAATGTAACGGTTGTTTGCAACCTCTCTCTTCCCTTCTATGTAATAATGAAAATCTAATAAATTTGATTCAGTAGTTATGCCATGATGCGTTAATAAAAAGAAACATCAATAACCAATCAATTGAAAGAAATAGTGTTGTACAAATTGTCTCCAATAAACTCTCGATTTTTTGTAAAATATCTTCAATGTTTTATATAACACAGATAATCGGTTCTCTTCTCATGATAATGATACTGACGTAACCTCGCTATCACTCATTGATTCATGCACGCATGTTGTCTCGATAGACCGACGTCACTGATTACAAAATCGATATCGATAGTAGAATCGAGTAATTATATTGAAGTAAAGCGTTCGGTGATTATAGTACGGGCAAAAATTATAGGTCCATTGTATGATAAACTTGACTTTAAAACTAAGCAACCACCGATTGTAGAAACTATCGTAGGGCCCGTAGCAGCCGCTACCGCGGGGCCCATTACAACATCTGTTGTCGTAGGCCTCGTAGCAGGGACGAGGCGCATAACAACTGTTGTCGTAGGGCTCGTAGCGGGGACGAGGCACATGACAACTGTTGTCATAGGATATGTAATATTTGCTTTTGCGGGACACATTTATTTTTTATATTTATTTCGATCTCGTCGTTTTCATGATTTCGCCGTCTTACAAAAAAGGAGATTATAAAATTTAATTAACAGTGACTGACTTTAGAAAGAAGGATGTTCTGAATTGTTTCAGGTTTTGTGTACGTCTGTTGCGTAATCACTGGGCAAATTTATAAAATATTTTAATGTTTTATCTGTCAAATGACATAAAAATGGTTACCCATCTTATTCGACACATTATTATTCAACGCGTGCCTGTGGAGTACGATTATTTTTCACTATAAGTACATACCAGTAAGAATTATATACAGTAAATTGAAAATAAATATAAGCTCAAGTTACTGAAACAATAATGCCCGATTACGCCAAATATAAGCGGCTTTATTTAAGCATAAGCGGCTCGATTTAAGACTTGCCTAAAGACAAAACACTTTACACCAACCTTTACTTAATGTTACTTTACTGCAACGGATAAATATGACATTTTCACATAAGATTATCTTAAGTAACAATTGGTGCAATCGGGTATAAGTTCTCCGAGATTAAGTTCACTTTTAAAGTTGGCCCATTACTGGTTTCGTATCCTTGTGAAAAAATTAAAAGAAAAATGTTCTTTTGTTTTTATTTATTCAAGCC
The DNA here is from genome assembly GCA_018236625.1 of Lasaia peninsularis. Classification (NCBI taxonomy): domain Eukaryota; kingdom Metazoa; phylum Arthropoda; class Insecta; order Lepidoptera; family Riodinidae; genus Lasaia; species Lasaia peninsularis. The sequence goes on from DVZL01002780.1 coordinate 11,023, forward strand.
CTTACATGCAATTTTTTTATATATATTATTAGTTTCGTATTCAATAAAGGAAAATCAATTACTATAAAAATCAATACTTGAATAAAGTATATATATTGTACACTATTTGATTCAAACATAAAGAAGTTAATTATTTACTTATTGGTTAGTCAAGAATATCGTTATATAGATAACTGGTGATACTTTATCTCTCTAATGGTAGACGATAACCTTTGCCTATTGACACCACTGATGTTACTGAAGTGTCGCTGTCTTATGGCCAAGATCTGAAGCCACGCGTGCCAGTTCCTAACCTAAATGCAGAATACGACAGTGGCAAACATTGGCACTATGGCCAGAGAAATAGGTGATGCGATAGTACCATTCAGAGTGAGCTGCACCATGCTGAACTGGAATAAATATTTAATCAAACCCAAAAATACCTAAGGACTATTTCAAATAAACTGTAAAAATAATAATTAATTATATGTCTATCTTTATGTGCAGCTTGGCAGCGAGAGAAAGACTGCTGTTGATCAACCAATCCACGTTACCAACGTCACAATGTTTCCAGATAGAAGTCACGAAAAGAGATGATTGACTATAATTGCGACTGGCTCATGTACTATAAGTCTAGTTCTAGTGTCACGCAGTAAACAGACGAAGTAAGGTTGATTGGCTGACAAGTTTACTCAGCGCTGCTACGCAATGGATTACTAAACAATATGTCACGATTTTCTCATAAATCACGTTTATTTAAGAAAACTTGTTTTTGTAACGCTACAGATAAATAACAGAACCTTCTTAACTACGACACTCAGTAACTTAATAAGTAGTAGTCATATATAAACTCTCTAAAAATTAATTAATGGATTCCATAGTTAAACAAAAAATAAAATTAATTAATTTGCTAATTCCACGAAAATAAAATGAAATTTTCGCGGAATAAGCAAATTAATTAATTTTACTTTTTGTTTCTCTAAAAATTGTTAGTTGTGAGTTAAGGTAAAGCGGGCTAAAAAGGAACCTATGATTTAACTCGGCTTTTTGTTTTAGCATAAATCGTGGCCGGGACAGAGACAAACAGCCAAAAATTAAATATGCATTTTTGTTATATAGAATCTATCTAAATACTAAAAACATTTTTTTTACTATATCATAGACAAACTGGCAGGTTACATGAGTAACAAAACACCATAAAACCAATAGGCGTCAGTAAAGGGAGCTGACCCAAGAAACGCTGAGTAGATGTCAAGGAACAAGACATGAATTTACACACAGATGACTTGGACCATGCGAAGTAGAGGAGTAAAATTAAGAAAACGGACCCTGGATACCCTCGCTTAAAAACGTCGGGTGCAACTGGAACTAGGGATAAGATGATGATGATGAATGAAGAAGACCTTGTAGAACATAGACTATTTTTTTGGTGGCAGAGCTAAATACCTTAAACATTAATAATGATATATTTTAATCAATCCGAATGTATCATATTTATTCCTATTAATAGTCATTATTATATCATTTCCATTTCGTTTGAGTGTATTTTCCAATAACCTAATAAAGATATACTTATTCCGGTTTATCGTCACACAGAAATAATTAAGTAATTAAAACTTTATAGTTAATCCTAATGTATTTCACAATAACAATTTAAAAAAACATATTTATTCCGGTTCGTAATCACACAACTATTATTACATTAATTAGAAATTAATAGTTAATCCTGTTTCATAATAACACTAAGAAAATCCATCCATTTTGATCGAAATGACTTGGTCAGTGATGATTCTAGGTTTTGGTTGTAATTGCTGAGCTATAAAACTTGCAACTTGGAAAAATGTACAAGTCTGTCAACTTTACCAGTGTTGGTCCGGGTCCTCTGTATAGAATAGACCATTTGCCTCCTTACCAGGCAGGTCGTAAGAGGCGAGCATAGGTTACCTGGGTCACTACCAACATGACTACATGATGACATTGTCGTATTTCGGCCCGGAGGGTAGGGTAGCTTGCACATAAGGCCTAACAACCCGACTACAGGGCAGCGGCGTACTTACAACATCTATAGTGTCTATAGGCCACGGTAGACCCGTGTGCCTGTTCGCGGTCTTTTCCCAATAAAAAAAACTATATCCCGCCTCATACTACCTCATACTCATATATTGCATACTAGCCAAATTCCGTCATGATTGGTTCAATAGTTTTAGCGTGAATCGCGGTCGAGATAAAGACAGTCGAAATTCTAAAAAAATGTGTTTTTTCGACATCTAAGCCTATTTTTTTTAATATCTTGAATGCACAGAATACACACTTTTGCATTTTTATTATATGTATAATATATTAGATTAATCGTTAGTCAGAATGTGTTTTACCAAAACAATACAAATAAAACAGACAATCCGGTTTATCGTCGACAGCTATTATAATCAGTACAACGCTACAATATAGACGCGTCTGTCGCTCTTGCCCTCCCAGTCAAGGGCAATGTCACCCACAAATAGACAACAAACGCCATCGTTACGAGTATAATCTACTCTACAATCTCCTACACAACTGTAGAAAATAAAATTCAGTAGATTGATAACAAAAGATAATTTCACGTAAATAAAATTGCTAAAACTGACTTCAAATTCATTATCAATTTCAGTCCAGATTATTTCTTATTATTGTTCACATTTGTTGGACCTTCTGTGCCTTGTTTTTGGATCCCGTAGATTGGAGGCGTGTGGTCATCGTGGCCTTGTATAAAGACAAGGGTTCACGCATGGACTGCATCAGCTACAGGGCAATCAGCTTAGCATCAAAAGTGTATGGGAAAATTATTGAAAGGAGAATGGGATGTCCGATAAAATGTTGTGGGAGGCTTAAGGGGGTTTTGGGTCTGGAAGAGGATGTACGGATCAAGTGTTCTCGCTCCGCAACATCGTAGAGAAGCATCTGGTTGTGGGCCAGAAGATATTAATATATACTAGCTGTGCCCGCGACTTCGTCCGCGTATAATAGTTATTTTGAGCATCATTTATTTTTGCAAACAACCACCTCAGCGTTATAAAGTATAGCTGTTACCCACGATTTTGTCCGCGTCGTTTTGTAATTTCTACCAAATTTGATTACCATAAAAACTGTTCTAGAGAGTTAATCTTGAAAGATAGACATACACTGTTGCAGTTATTTTTTTAGATCATTTTAAGAGGAATAATTCTTTCATACATATATTTTTGGTATCCTGAACCGTTTTAGCAGCAGCGCCCGCAACGTAAGCCCTCAAGGATGAATAATTTTCCCTTTTCTTCACATTTTCCATTATATCTTCGCTTCTAATAGTTGTAGCGTGATGTTATAATATAGCCTAAAGCCTTTCTCGATAAATGGTCTATTTAACGCAAAAAGAATTTTCCAATTCTAACCAGTAGCTCCTGAGATTAGTGCGTTCAAACAAACAAACAAACTCTTCAGCTTTAAAATATTAGTATAGATATACACATTAGTACATTCAGATTAGTACATGTCACAAACGTAAATAATGATTGATGTTTATACATTGTCTGTATTTTTTTTAAATCAGTTAAAAAGTTTGAAAAGTGCATTATCATAGAAGTTTCTCAAATGTGTCCGTACAGAAAATATAACAAATGTTTAACATTTAAGCCTGCGTTCAGTATTTTTTTTTTGTGAAATTACTTAAAGTTTCCATTTCCGAAAACAATTTCTAAGATTTATTCTATAAAGAAAAGAAAAAATATTTTTGTATTTTTTTAAATTTTTATTCTCGTTTATACTTTAATATGTCTATCATTAATAATTATTTTTTATCATTGTATTATGTTCACCAAAGCCTAAATTAGTTCAGCTAAAAGGTAACACGACATGCATTGACTGTTAGGCGGTACGAAGTTTGCCGGGTCAGCTAGT
>DVZL01002781.1:0-14908 GCA_018236625.1 Lasaia peninsularis
CTAACACCCATAACAGAAGCATTTAATTTGCTTACTTTGGGGTTAGATTAACTTGTGTAATTTGTCTAGTAATATTTATTAATTATTTATTTATTGGAACGAAGTTACTTATCGCTCGTTGTGAAAGGGGGCTAGACGGAAAAAATAACGGAAGACGGTATCATAAAAGGAACGGCAAAATAACAACATCAAATGCAAAAAACACTAATATATTATTTTAAATAAAACTCAATTACAACAAATTAATATCACATTATTTGGCTACATTTAGCTAGTTTTTAATTTACAAAAATATAATAATTAATTTCCTTTTATCTTCACACAAACCGATCCAATTTTTACAAAACCTATCGGGCACTTCCCATCACTGATAACACCACCGCGGGTCCCAATATTAGGAATAAACTCCTCTTCGGTCATAATTTCTTGATTTGAATCCACATCAGCAATAATTATAAGTTTTCCAACTAATTTACCATCATTATTTGCTTTCTCCACTTTAAAATTAAACGAAAAATCTCCCGCCATTGGAATATTTTGGTCAAATATCACTTTGCACTGAATGTATGTTAATAGACACAATATTATAAAACACAAATTCGCAACCATTGTGAAATAAACTTATTCGATCATTGGACTAATTCGATTAAAAGCGACGTATTAAATAATAATTTCTATACAATGACTCGTTTATATAGCGGCTTGAGAGATTTCTTAATAAGTTGCATTAAAATTATGCAATGAATGTGACGCACCTAAAAAATAAACGTTAATTCCTTTTACGAAAATGTAGGAAGATATATTTTACAGGGTTGCCAAAAATGTCGAATTTCAGAACATACCATAAAGTAATGACTAATCTATTATATAATATTCTAGAAGAGCTTGGTCTGTGTTAACTTATTTTCAATTATTAAAAAGATTTCCCGTGTTGGTTCGGGTCCTCTGTGCATAAAGCATCTGTCTCCCTAGTCGGCAGCTTGTAAAATGCGAGCATAGGTGAACTTGGTCACTTCCAACATGACCTTTGGTTGTAAAGGGCTGTGCAAGCAACTCGCTCGGGTACGGATCCACTGCCTTACCTTTTCCTGCCGCCATAATAACATTGTCGTGTTCCAACGCAAAGGGTAGGGTAGCCGGCAGATTTGCACAAACGGTCTAACACTCCGAATGCAGATAGTGCCGCACCTACAACATCTGTGGTATCTATAGGCCAAGGTTGTCTCTTACCAGGATCAGGAAATATATTGTGTGCTTGTTCGTTGTCTTGTCTCATAAAAAAACACTGGGAAGCTTTCAATTCTGAAAACAATTATTGATATTCTTGACTTTTCTATATTTACTTCCTACTTGACTAAAAGAATCCGTCGAAATTTCAATTCAAATATTAATACACTAGCGGTGTCCGCGACTTAATCCGTTTGAATTTAAGTAAATAAAAGTATGTAGCCTAAGTTATTCCTTATAACATCAGTTGTCTGCCAGTGAACGTCTCATCAAAATCATTTTAGCCGTTTCAGAGGTTTACGGTAACAAACAGACTGACAGACAAAAAATCCAAGCATTTTTTTATTTATGGCAACCCTATTCGTATTGCACAAAGTATATTATTATAGTGACAATGATATAGTGAACAATTGTGTCATATGTAATAAAATGTAGAAGTTATCCTTATTGCGTAACGTATTAAAATAGCTGTCTCAGTTCCCCTCATTGCAAAGAGGTTGTTTCCTTCATACGTATGAACCTTTATTTTTCCCTCATCTGTACCTTTCCATTACCGCCTCATTCATACCGCTATTATTTGCAAATTGGTTGGCGTGTAGCTAGTACATCCATGATTAGACAAGGATTTTAGGTCTTTGATATAAATAAAAAACTAAAGGTGGCGAAGTTTAGTGGCAGAGTATCTTCGTGTAAAATAAAAGTTGAAGGTTCAAGGAAGGTTCTTGTCTTATTTGAATTTCTTTTATTAATCTTTGAAGTATTAACTCTCTAAGGCAAGAGGAAGGCAAAGTTACATATTTATGCACCCATGATTAACCCACGTCAGATCCGATGATGTGACAGGTGTCAAATCCGTCGCCATATCTTTAAATTTTATAGTTCAGATAAACTAAAAAAATAGAACAAGTTGCTCTACCCACAAATCGAACCCGAGACTTCGCACATCAAAGTCGGACACCGATTCCTCTCGACCACACAGCGATATAAATTTATAAAACAAAAATGTTAAAAAGTGTTTTTGCTTTAACATTTTAAAAGGCGTTAAATGATTTATTATCTTTATTCTATATGTTATAACCGAGGCGGTTGCGTAACCAGTATCCGGCAAAAAGTTTGCATATTACAAGTAGTAAGTAATATACAAACTTCTTCTTAACATATAGCCACTTCGTTAACATATAGCCGGGTTCTTAAGCTTCGTGTGCATTACAAAACGCCAGCGATTTGCCCTGTTTTCGCACGGGTATATTATGCATGTTATATACATAGACAGCTTCCTCTTGAATCATATTATTTATTAGAAAAACCACATCAAAATCCGTTGCGTAGTTTTAAGATTCCAAGCGTACATAGGGATAGCGGGAAACGACTTAGTTTTATACTACACTAGAGACCCACCCCGGCTTCGCACGGGTATACTATACATATTATATACATAAACCTTTCTCTTGAATCATTCTATCTATTAAAAAAAACCGCATCAAAATCCGTTGCTTACTTTTAAAGATTTAAGCATAAATAGAGACAGATAAAAAAAGTGTCTTTTTTATAATATGTAGTAACAAAATCTATGTTGTCTATAGGCCACGGTTATCTCTTATCATCGGGAGAACCGTGTCTTTGTTTGCTGTCTTATCCCATAAAAAAACTCCAACATATAGCTTACCTACTTTACTTATTAATCAAATTTCTGTACTCAATGTTCTTAAAATAAATAATATGTACTGGGAACAAAGTTTTTTAATACAGCAATGTTTTAAAAAAATAGTGGCAATATACGTAGTGACAAAAAGTTAAAAAGAAAAAGATGATAATATTACATATTATCATGTTTTATATATAATAAATAATAATATATTATGTAATAATTAATATAATTACTTACCTATTAATCGCCTCTGTGGTGTAACGGTACGGCTGACGCCTGTTATGACCGTTAGCCGCGTAACGTCCCGGGTTCAATTCCCAGGTCGGGCAACTTTTCCTAAATGTATTTTAGATTATTCTGAGTAAGCCGACATTGCCCGGGATTGGAATGTGCCCGAAGTGGCGATAGGCCTCCCATCTATCACTTCATGGTCCCTAGTACCTTGGCTAGTAGTGGGTGTCCTAGTATCTCTACTGGACTTGCGAGTCGTGGATATACTAGCACACTTCTGTGTACTCCTTCGGGCGTGAAGGTACTATTTTTCTAATATACACAAATAAAACTCTCTCTTGAATCACTCTATATATTTAAAAAAAGACATATCAAACCCGTTGCTTAGTTTTAAAATTCTCAGCGTACATAGGGACGACAGCAGAGACTTAATTTTATACTTCATAATTTTATAATTACATTTTTACATTCAGTTTATTTTTCATTAAAAAAAATATATAAAATACTTTTTTACAAACAAAATACCTATTTCAACTCGTCTCACCTCGTACAAACTGTCGTGTGATATACGAAAATATATAAAACTTGTATACAATAGAATGTCAAACAAAGTCAGCAAAATAACGTCGACGCAACAATGAAGTAAAATAGAAACTCCAAAGTGAAATTGGAAAACTTTGAATATCAAAAGAGAGTCAATAAAAGAGAGACATTGCCCCTGTATTGGTTCAAATCTATGTGTACCATACATTTATGCACGTATTTTATGTTATTCTTATATAGCAATGTAATATGTAAGAATAATATGAAAATCATGCAAGTGGTTCTACCCCAATTCAGTCAAACATCCACGCATCAAAATATTAGCATTTTTAAAAAGTTGGTAGGCGTTTCTTTTGTTGAAATCTACAATACTTTATGATAATGTAAAAAATATAAGTTACTATGGGAAAATTTCTCAAAAATGCAAAAAATCGAAAAAATTACGAATTAATTTTGAAAAATATATTTTTATATTATTATGTAAAATTTGGATTAATTTATTAAAATTAACACTGCACTCATACAGCGTATGATTCCATGTTACACTGATAACAAATATTTTAAATTTAAATATTTTAGTATAAAAAATTTTTAAATATAATTGCAGTTTTTTCTATTTTTTGCATTTGTGACAATATTTCCCATAGTATAAATTTTACACTATCAAAAAGTACAGATTTCAACAAAGAAAATGCCTACCAACTTTTTAAAAATGCTAATATTATTATTTGATGCGTGAACGTTTGATTGAAAATTGGGGTACTTTTTTGATGATAAATCAAAAAAAAAAAATTCTATTTAAAACCATTGGTTTGTGGTAACGTACCGTATTTCTCTTATGACGAAGGCATTTAGGCGTAATATTTGACAAAATTCAACCCCAAAGGGGCGATATAGGGGATAAGGGTAAAGCGTATTATGTAAATAATAATAAGAATTAAAATTTAAGTAGTTATTACAATATTAATTGTGTTATTGTCATATAATAATATGTTTTATGTCATTTTTATAATGAATAATTAAGTATATAATATCAATTATTATTATAGGAAATCTGTTTAGAAAATGTTTTTTTAATATTGTAATTGACATCTATTATTTAACTTTTTTTTAAATTTCTGTTATGGATTTTTAATATAATTAAATTGCGAACGTTTCAAAGGAAAGTTTCATTGTTAATCAATACTAATATGTTAATATCAACATGTTTTGAGGATATTTAAGACAATAAGCTTATATTGTGCTTTTTAAAAGTAACCTTGAGTACGTTTTTCAAACTTCACTGTGATATACCTCAAAAACAATGATGATTCAAATGTTAGGAAAGCATAACTTATATGAGGATTATAATAAAAACTACCGAGAAGCGACAAATGCATTGGTGACGTATTCGAATTATATATTTGTATGGCTAATTTCAACAACATATCAATGCAAAAAGACGACCTTATTTTAAACAATATACAGTCAAAATTAGACTCAGACAACAGTATTATAATACTATACGTCACGATGTAGTCACAGATTTGTGTAATGAAAAAGAATTGACTGAATCGTTTCTATTTATAAAGTTATTTTGGCACAAGCTTCAAACAGTTTGCACATATTCCACATGAGCTGTCTCAAAGTAAATAAACACTGGTTAATAAAACAATATTTGAGTTAATTAAAACAATAAATAACTGAAATAATAAAAATCATAATAAAAATAATCAAGTAAGTACAAGAAAAATGGAAGAAAAAGATTTCGTTGATAAAGAGAGAAAAGAGATTGAAAAGATGGAAGAAAATAGAAAGACAGAAGATAATACATTAACTGTGAATGAAGATATGAAATCGTGTAATGTTAGTGAAAACCAATGTTTTATGGACAGTGGAAGATGTCCAGAAGGTTATCGACGAGTAGGACCCATATGTGTGAAGATAGATGATGATTGATTTTGAAGATATGAAATTTACTTTGTAGTTCTGGTGATGCTATAAAATGTTTTTTGAATTATTAGTAATCTGTGAAAAAATATGGATAATTGATGGTTCACCAAGCGCCAACGAAGAAAAATGTAGAATATCTCAGAAACTTTACCAGTTTTTTTGGACGAATTGAACCAGTGATAATAATATCCAATGTACGAAACATATTGGTTTGAATAAAGATAATATTCATAATAGTATTACCGTGAAACTAAAAAAGGTTTATGTGCTGTTTTCTTTTTCAATAGCCACTTGAATAATTTATGTCAAAATTAAGTTATTATCAGTCAATATGGGGTTGTTAAAATCAATTCCGCCGTTTGGAAATAATTTTAAATAAACATACCGACAAAGTAAAAGTGTTTTGTTATGAGTAACATTATACACGTTCGTAAGTTTTAGCACTCAAATTTAAGAAGTAATGTGTATACATGTATTAGTAAAGATTTTAAACAAAATATTTCTTGTGTCTAAGGATAATATGTACGTCCTATTATGTTTTAAAAATATTTTGGTCCAAATATTATTTATATCTAATGGCTTTAATTATTATATATGTAAGTATGAAAAAATTAATTAAAATGTGATAGAAACTTTAAATTTTGTTTTTTTCTATTCTATTATAAAGAGGAAAGATTAGATTGTTTGTTGTTTGTATTAAATAGACTCCAAAACTAATGGACTGATTGGGAAAATTATTTTACCATAAGAAGCCGACATTATTCCTGATGAATTAAGACTACCTACTTTATACCGCGGAAAAATGCTTCATTCCTAAATATATAAATGGCTCAACCGATTGGTTTGAAATTTTATGGATATTGCAATGGTTTCCTGTATGAAATGAATGTGTTTCCCCAGTGTTGCCCCGGGTTCCGTTGTAGAATAGGCCAACTGCCTTCCACCCTGGCAGCTCGTAAGAGGCGAGCACAGGGTCTATTGCCTTCAACACCGTGACATTGATTAGGTGGTAGAGTCTTGCAATGACTTGACCGGATTGGTACCAACGCCTTACCTATTTCTGCCACAATAGTATCAGTGCTCGCCATTGTCGTGTTCCGGCTACCCAACCCTTCATACCAGATTATGGAGGGTAGGGTAGCCGGTAAACTTACTCACGCAAGAGGCTTACTATCCCAGCCTCATGTTGGCAACGCACCATTTCCACCTTTGTTTTGTTGTCACGACGTGTGTTTCTTACCATCAGGAAATCCGTCAACTTGTTTGTCTTCCAATATCATGAAAAAAATGATTTAAAAATACAATTGGACCCGGTAGGTGGCGCTGCTGTCATTATATCAACTACGAACTAACCGCGCGAAGCCGGGCGGGGTAGCTAGTATTATACAATAGACAGACATTTGACACAATCTCTCCTGATGTAAAGTAACGATGCGACCAAATATAGAACTTGCCAAACTAGATACAGCCTATTCACTCTGACTTTAAGACCAGAAAGCAAAGAATTCAACTCAACCTCCTATTCCCTTGTTGACGTACTTATAATTAGTTGCAGCTAGCGACTTTGTGCACATATTTTTAAGCGAAATTTTATTCCCTACTTACCCGTTTTTAGAATGGAATTTCCAAAAAAATCTTTCTTACATAATTCCTTTATGCTTATTTCCAGTGACATTCTTATTATAGTTTTGATCTTTTAGTACATGAGCGAGTTAGTAATTTTTTTATAGAACTAGCTGTCTCGACGAAGTTCGTATCGCCCGCACATCATTCACTCTCAATTTTCAAATATTTAATACGTAATAACCTATTCTCGATAAAAACAATTCCAAAAACAGAAAACACCTAAAGATTGGTTCAGCCGCCCTTGAGTTACATAATTAAGGTTCACCTAGCATATTAACATTGTTTTATACATAATAATGTATAGATTAAAAATTTGATAATTTAACATTTATTGTCTTATTTAGTATTTTAATAACTATATAACATTATTTTTCTTTGTATTCCGTACTTAAGAGATTAAACTAGCTAAATTTACTATAGACCTCTTAAATTTGCAGCTTTAAATAATACCAATATGACGAAAAACTTATAGGGTCGCGATGCATCCGGAGTTCAATTTACAAGTCGGGCAACTTTTTTTGAAATATTTTCAGATTATTCTGAGTAATGATTACATTACCCGGGATAGGAATGTATCCGAAGTGGTGATAGAATTGCCACCTATCACATCATGGCCCCTAGTACCTTGGCGAATAGTGGGTGTCCTAGTAATATCTACTGGACTTACGAGTCGTGGATATATTAGCACACCTCTATCTACCTCTTCGGGATAATAGGCGTGAAGGTACTTTTTTCTAATATGTACAAAATAAAAATTTCTCTTGAATCACTCTATTTATTAAAAAAAACATATCAAAATCCGTTGCATAGTTTTAAAGTTCTAATTTTATATTTTTTTTAATTAATAAAAATAAATTTCGCAAAAATCTTATAATGAAGACATTGAGAAAATATTTTACAAAATTCAAACAAACTTTTTTCAAACTAGGCGGTGATATACCTCACAAACAATTGTTCAAAGGTTTAGTTAGGAAAGCGTAACTATGTTATGATGATTATAATAAAAAGTACCGAGAACTACAATTAATGTATTGGTGACGTATTAGAACAATATACTTGTATGAGTAATTTCAACAAAATATCAGTGCAAAAAGACGACCTTATCACCCTCCATACAAAGTCACAATTATGCATAGACAGCAGCATTATAATACTAGACGTCACGGTGTAGTCATGGATATAAGTAATGAAAACGGATTGACTGAATCGTTTCTATTTATAAAGTTATTTTGGCACAAGCTTCATACAGTTTGCACATATTCCGTACGAGTTGTCTCAAGTAAATAAACATATTAATCTCAGTAATATTTGAGGTAAATAAAATAATAAATACCCGAAAAAATAAAAATAATCAAACAAGTACAAGAAAAATGGAAGAAAAAGATTTTGCTGATAAAGAGAGAAAAGAAATTGAAAAGATGGAAGATAATAGGAATAGAAAAGATAATACATTAACTGTGAATGAAGATATAAAATCGTGTAATGTTGGTGAAAACCAGTGTCTTTTGGGAAGTGGAAAATGTCCAGAAGGTTATCGACGAATAGGACCCGTATGTGTGAAGATAGATAATGATTAATTTTGAAAATATGAAAAAAAATTACCAGTTGGTTTGGACATATCAAACAATTGATAATAATTTATTGTGGCTGATATTCAATTTGATAATAATGGTTTGAATAAAGATATTCATGATAATATTATTGTAAAACTAAAAGAAATTACATGGCTAACGTTCTACTTTTTGATAGCCACTTAAATAACTGATGTAAAAAAATCAAGTTATCAGCCAATAACAGTGAGTTACAAAAATCGTTCTGCCGCTTAGAGATAATTAAATAAAACGACAAAGTAAAAGTGTAGTGTTATAAAAAACATTATACACTTTCGTAAGTGTTTAGTGAAATCTCACTCTTCTCGATAAAAAAATTAAAAAGTAATATTATGTATGTATATATTGGTAAAAATTTAGGCAAAATATCTATGATGCCTAAGGATAATTGTGTATGTCATTATGTTCGAAAAAATGTATAAATATTTAGTTACATATATAATTTATGTGTAATGCCTTTATTTAATATTTATGTAATTGTGTACGTTACGTACAGTACGGATAAATAATTTAAAATATGATACAAGTCTTTGTTTTTTGTTTTTTTTTTATTTTATAATAAGCCATCTCACCGCAATCTCACCCAAAGTTAAATGATGATGCTGTTAAAGATGTAACATGCCTTCCTAGAAAAATCCTATTCACTCTGGCCTTTTATACAAGCAGGTAATTACGTCCCGGTAATACACTCGCAGGCAAAGAATTCAACTCGTCCTCCTATTGACTTTTTGACCTACTTATAATCATTTGACCGTGACTTTGTTGACATAATTTTAAGCAAACTTTAATTACCTATTTAACCGTTTTTAAGAATGAAATTTTCTAAAAAACTTTCTTATATAATTCCTTTATGCTTATTTTCAGTGACATCCTTTTAATAGTTTTGACCTTTTAGTATTTTTTTATCTATAGCTGTCCCAACGTAGTTCATTCCGCCTATCCTGTGCTATGTAAATTTTTTATCTCATTTTTCAAATATTTTGTTACGTAAAATCCCATTCTCGATAAAGACAATTAAAAAAAACAGAAAAAACATAAAATTTGGTCCAGCCGTTTTTGAATTATATGCATTAAAAGCAACTAACACGACTTTGTTTTTATATCTATAAATTAAAACTTTAATAATTTCAGGATTCATGTGTTATTTGGTTTTTTAAATACTATAAAACTAGCTTTCTCATTATTTCTGTACTTAAGAGATTAAGAACACAAAAGTTAATTAAGACCTCTTAAATTTGCAGTTTTTTTTAAAAAATAATACCAATATGACGAAAAGTTCGCCATTCGTCGCTAAAAAGACAAAACTGTTTGCCGATTTCAGGGTCAATATTAACCAGTGTCATGTTCCAATTGAAATGATAATATCGTCGTTAAGCTTAAAAAAAGCTTTAAAATTCCGACCTTCGTTTTAACAATGTTCTATTAACATTTATGTTGTTTTTCCTGACATCGGGTAATCCGTTATTATTTGCCTTTCAAACGTACCTTCACGCCTATTATCCTGTAAGGGGTAGACAGACGTGTGTTAGGACATCTACGACTCGTAAGTTCAGTTAATATACTACAACACCCACCATTAGCCAAGGTACTATGTGATAGGTGGCAAGCCTATCTCCACTTTGAGCACATTCCGATCCCGGGCAATGTAATGCTTACTCAGAATAATCTAAAAAACTTTTGAGAAAAGTTGCCTGACCTGGGAATTGAACCAGGGACCACACGCGGCTAATGATCTTAACAGTCGACAGCCGTATCGTTACATTACAGAGGCGATTTAACAAAAAAATACCCAGATAATACATTTGGTATTTTTTTTCTATTGTGTGATCATCAATCTAAATCGTTATCCAATTTCAGTAGAAATGAATTATAGATATACATATATAGAGGTGCTGCGATGATTGCATGAGTTAAGATAAGAGGACAGTTTATATTCAAGCTATTTAAGATTATAAAGCCCAGATTTAAAGTTGAAATTCAATTGAATTATGTGCAAGAACTTAATTGTGTCAGTAATTGAGTAAGGCTTCGATCAGGATTGGAAGAGGCTTCATTAACTATGGTATTAGGTTATCAAAGTGATTAGATGAAAAATTCAATTTTCGAATCTATTAGAAATTATATACCTACATAAGAAAAAAAAATATATAACCCGACTGCTCTAAATAAAATTAATGTATTAGCAACGAAATTGAACAACAAAGAAAATTTCTATGGGATTCTTTTATGGGCGTTTGTGTTTGGATGACCAGAGGCAGCTTGGGTTCTGTTCGATAAGTAAAACTCGGGAGCAGGCTTCAAGACAACTTTATTCGAGCGAGGCTTCCATGACAGGGAGTGCATAGACATAGATCATAGACAAAAGTATGAGCAAGCATAATGTTTAACAGAATATACAACAGGGATAATACAGTCAACAAACACACGGGTCTCCTGATGGTAAGAGACAACAGTCAAGTGACTATAGACACCATACATGTTATAGGTGCGCCACTGGCTATGTCGGGTTATTAAGACTGACTTCAAGTTGTAAGTCTACCACCTGCTGGAACGATATGTCGTTATGGCGACAGGAGGATCCCTACCCAGTCCAGTTGGCGAACGTTTAAGACATTGTCAGTAGTGCCTCAGACAACTTATGCCCGCATCCAAAGAGCTGCCAGGTAGAGAGGCAGATGGTCCATATACAAGTGATGAAGACTAAAGTGTGACAGGATTATCACATGATGTGAAATCTAATATATTTTTTTATGTTAAATAATATCAAACCGGCAGATGGTAAGACGCAACCGCCGTCCATTGACATCCGCCACACTAAGTGTTACAGATGCGTTGCTAGCCTACCAGTGACCTCACCCTCCAAACCAGCCGGAACACGACAGTGGCAATTATTGACGTTATTAAGGCAGGAATAGGCAAGGTGGTGGATACTGTTATACCCGGGCGAGTTGCAAGACTCTACCACTCTTCAAAATATAATCTTTGTTGGTATTTTTAATGTTGGATCGTTGACATACAAGACTTATACCTCCTTTAAGATTCTTCCCGTGCTGTTCTGGTTCCTTTGTGTAGAATAGACCAACTACCTTCCAATCCGGCAACTCGTAAGAGGCGAGCATCGGTTAACTGGGTCACTACCAAAATGACCACTGGTGGTAGAGTGCTGCGCAGCAAATCGCCCGGGTAGGAATCCACCGCTTTGCCATAGTGAGATTGTCGTGTTCCGATTGGAATGGTAGGGTAGCCAGTGGACTTGCATATAAGATTTAACAGGCCGGCCATAGAGTAGCGGCGCACCAGCAACATCTATGGTATCTATAGGCCACGATTGTCTCTTACCATCAGGAGAATCGTATGCCTGTTCGCTGTCTTATCCCATAAAATAAAAAATCTAAGAAAATATCATCACCCCCATATCTCTGAAGTCGTAGGCAGAGGTACGTATTTAGAAAACAAATTAGATGGACTTCGATCAATTTTATCTGATAGAATTATATAAATAATTGAAACCTCTGCAGTTTCATCGAAATTGGAATTGAAACTTTTGAATGAAATCAATAATTTAGCGCGAAATAATCTGTAGCTTCCGGTTAATTGTCGATAAATAAAACAAAAGACAACAATAAGATGAATAAGGGGTATTGATTGCCATTAGAAATTTAATGAAACGCTTGATTTGCTCGCTTTTAATTTAATTGGAAGTTGAGGTATTAAAAGAAACTCCCAATTCTGATACTCACCCACATACAAGCAAAATTGAAAGTTAAAAAGTTAACCTTAAGGTTTATATTGCGCTGAAAGCAGCTTAAAAGAAATAATGACCCGAACATACAAATGGCTTAATATGCGTTCAGGTTGTGGAAAATATTATTTTATTATTTGTTTCCATCTTTTTTTACGATATTGAATGCCGATAAAACAGACAAATTTACAGATATTAATTATAATCATATTAATATATGATAGATATGCGTGAAGCGGCTAGCGTGCCGGTCGACATCCGATTGACTTCTCTGATTTTGTATATTCCCGCCTATACTACCTTAAACCTTTTAAGAATAAAAAGGAATCTGTTATTCTTCATTTTACCTATGTATGAGTCTATTGTTTAAGTTAAGGATTATTTCCCTGTTCCCTCCTACCAAACAGCTCGGAAGGCGAGCATAGGTCAACTAGGTCTTGATTAACAACAAGAGCACTGGTGGTAGAGTGCTGTACATTCCCACGTCTTCCGGTTGCTTCGTGCTCTTCGTGTTCTAATTCAGAGGTTAGGTAGCCGGTAGACTTGAATTTCACGCTTAACACCCTGGTTACAGGGCCGCGATGCATCTACAACATCTATGTTCTCTGTAGACCACAGTAGTCTCGTACCATCAGGTAGAGCTTTGTACTTAGTTTGCTGTCTTATAAAAAAACTCGAAATCCGTACTTAATATTATAAATGCGAAAGTAACTCCGTCTGTCTGTCTGTATGTTACGCTTTCACGACTAAACCACTGAACACATATGCTACTTTTTAACCGACTACATTAAAAAGAGGGTATGTTTTTACGCGATTAGTTTTATAAGTCGAAAAAATGTCTGCAACTTGAAAGTTGTCTGTATTTTTAAAATATTACACGCGGGCTAAACCTCGGGCGGACAGCTAGTATGTTATAAACCTCAGTCAAATGTCAAATAAGCTGGGCGAACGAGCTTCACTTGGTTGCGAAAATTGTCATCTGACGGTCAATCTACAAATCTGGGGCGCGGTGCGCCAAGTCAAGCGGCAGGGCCGTAATAGTTTCTCGAAGTAATTCAGGCCGTTTTCGACCCCTTATAACTTTGTTGTGGACAATAGTAGAAGCTTGAATTATCAGTTACTAATCAACTATCAATTTTACTCCAAACGCTACCGAAATAATTGTATAAATGTCGTAATTCGTAATTACGAGTACATAAGACCTAAACCTACCTAGATCAATATTTTACCCCCTAAAACCCCAAATTACCAAATCTCAGCGAAGGCATTAGACCCGTTGACGAGATCGCCTGTATAAATATATAAACAAGAATTGCTCGTTTTAAAGTATTAAATAGATATAAAACTCGAGCAATTTTACAGTGGCCCTTTATGGCGAAGTTGTAGTCTGGACTGGACGTCAGGTATGACCTTCGACCCTCGTCATGTGACAGTCGTGCTTCTGAAACTTAACGCTTATTGTTTATGCTCTGTAATAATGGATGTTGACTAACGTGGGTTATTTTGGTTGTATTTTTTTTATCTGTAATTGAATAAGAAATGGTGAAAAGAAAATTTGTAAAACTAAAAAAATAACCGAATAAATTATTTTTTACCCTGATTATTTTGAATAAAATATATTACATATCGTAGAATATAATATATTTTGATTTTGTAAGCAAACGTTATCGAGGCCAACTGTTACTTAAAAAAATTAAATAAAATTGTTTTATTAATTTCTTGTGTAACCTACAAAATATTTTAAGAATTTAGAAATCTAAATAAAAAGTCGTATAATTTGAAGAAAGCAGAAGCAGTTTTTAGTTAGAATTAGTTTTAAGATAGATAGCGGCAAAACAAATACTTCATTTGTGAGAATTTCAACTAGTTAGCTATCTCGGTTCATGACGGTACGAAACCCTTCAAATGCCAGTCCAGCTCGCACTTGGCCGTGTTTCTCAAGTTTTTTCATAATATTTTATTAAATTAATACGTGGAACATCAGTTCAAATTGTAGGTAGCGGCAATCTGTTATATTTACGTCCGACGTCTCAATTAATATATTTTATTACCTCCGCCGCCCTTAGCTTTATTAGAAAACGTAATATTAAATTGTGAGTTGGAAAAGCAATTTCTGCTAAAAATATCAAAACCAGATTAAATAGAAGTAATTATTATTAATATAGAACACAAGCTCCGGCCCGCGGCTTCGCTTGCATTAAATTCGTAATGCGGTTCCAATTTCTTGATTTAGAACACAGAAGATTTACGAGCACTTTACACAAATTATATAGGATGTTCCAATAGTTTTATGTTTATATTTAGAGCACCTTTGTACAATATTTCATTGACTTTTGTTCTACAAGGTTG
>DVZL01002782.1:0-14905 GCA_018236625.1 Lasaia peninsularis
TGTAAAAATACTGTGTTGCTGTTTCATTGGACAACATATAGGAGTGTGGAGAAACAAATACCATACGATCTAAGTTGTCAGTATATTAAGTTTGTGCCCGAGCGGCGAGCACACTCTTCTACGGAGCAAACTTGGACTTCGTACGCTAACCAAGAACGAAGACTTAACATCTTTTACATGTGTATCAGTCATATACTTCTCATGATACGGACAGGTCACCCCGGTCAAATGAGACGGTGATGAAATTTGCACAGTCGCCTGGCATCACTGCGTCAAGCAGAAACGTTTACGTTACCTCGTCCATGTGTAGGTCTAGAGATGCTCTTTATTAAAATAACAGATTATATAACGCGTTATTCTTGCACAACTGATAACGAAATTTTTTAATTCTTACTTATCCTGTTATTGTTGTTGACTTGTTGACTGTTGTTAGACTTGTTAGAGGTAGTAAAAAAAAAGCTTGTCGCTTCTCTGCATACGATTTTATACCTTTTGCCAACTAATAGCTAATAATAGAATAACAGTTTATGACATCAGTTATTGAAAAATAATAGTATAATTCATTGGCATATAGCCGTTATTGCCACCTCTATGTGTAGGTAGAGATGGCAATAATGGCTATATGCTAATAACGAATTATACTGTTATGTTATTCAATAACTGTTCTCATAAACTGTTATTATGTTAGTAGCTATAAATTGGCAAAACGTATAAAATCGTAGTCAGAGAAGCGACGAGCTCCAACAACAATAACAGGACGAGTAAAAATAATTTCGTTATCGGTTGTGTAAGAATAACATGTTATACAATCTGTTATTGTAATAATGACCATCTCTATATGTAGGTACCATCTTCGCTTGCCCAGGTAGACTTTGCTACACTAAATTATGTCTGCTAAGTGTAAAACAGGCCTGCACGTGCTGCGTTTCAAAGATTGTGCAAAACGAGACATGGTTGTATTTAACATAAGTTGTAACACATTGTATGAACTCGCATCAGACTGCAATGTATGGAGAGTGAGTCGCGATAGTAGATGGTTCGAGGACTTAGCCCAAAAGCGAGCCAATTCATTGTAGCTTGATGAAAATTGTACTCGTTAAAATCCGTCGAGTAGTTTTTGTTTCTATAACGGTTATACAGACAGACAGACAGAAAAAAAATTTACTGATTGCATATTTGGCATCAATATCGATACCTAATCGTCCCCTGATATTTATTTTAGAAATTTCATGTACAGAATTGACCTCTACAGATTTATTATAAGTAGAATAAGCCGCCAGTCTAAAGCTAGGTTAGATTAATGATGTTTATTTAAAACGTGATGATGTTTCGTGTTGAGGCTAAAATACTTCCATCCAGCATATTTACTTTGTTTGAAAACTATAAGTTGTTATGGCAACCAAATACAAACAAACTTATTGTTACCAAGGGGCGACTGAATGTTGAGAGCACAAAATTGTTTATTTGAAAAACGAAGATTTTAACGAGGCTGCCTGTAAATAAATATTATAATGTCGTATAGAGATCTCAGAAGTAAGTACTTGTATTTTGCTTATTTGTCTAGGATTCTCTGAACACTCTCACACTCTGAAATACCTTAACTGATTGCGATGGTATTCGATGATAACATAAAAGTACTTTCCATACTACAAGAGAGTTAGGTACATTCATAGGAGGGATCGACTATCTCATCTAAAACATGTTCATGATATACAATCCAACCTTATGATGTTACCTTGGACATTATACGCGATTGTAATGTCTAAGTAATTCACAATAGATACAAGA
Source organism: Lasaia peninsularis (assembly GCA_018236625.1). NCBI lineage: Eukaryota > Metazoa > Arthropoda > Insecta > Lepidoptera > Riodinidae > Lasaia > Lasaia peninsularis. The sequence goes on from DVZL01002782.1 coordinate 1,789, forward strand.
TCTTATGTTCATTCTACTAAAACACTAAATTGTCACGTTTAAAGATTTCAGCGAAGCAATGCGCGTTCTCGGTTTTCCTCAGCCAGTATCTTTGGAAAGCTTTCGCGTTCCCAATTGGGAGTTGATGGAGTCGTCTCTTCGGTGGCTGGCGGCGAGGATAGATCCTGACGCAGTCCTTACTGGTGGACGGGAGACGGTGGAGCAGCGCGTCGCCATAGTGACACATGCCGTCGAGCTGTTTGTGAGTGATGAAAGCTGTTCTTAGCTTAGAGTTAGCTTAGAGTTGTGACTCGGGTTTGATCCAGATAGGGACTGCCAATGTGTGTGATGGACTTGGACTTCTTTATTTGCAGTTCTGGAAAGTTAAAATAAATTATTTGGTCCAATTCGTATTTGTTTATTGTAAGACATCCGCCGCATATAGACACATGCGTACGACCACAAGTTTTCCAACTATTGATAAGCTACAGTTCAGAATCCATGGTGAAACTATTTAGGTATTTGTTGCAATTAGTTATATGAACAAGGTTTGTTGATGATTCAGTAATTGTGGTCACGGTAAAGTGGTTCAAAACAAATCTTAAACTTTACTGTTTGGTCCTGTGAAGAATTAAGGGCTAGGTAGCTTTACTTGTCCCTAACACCGTTACCGTGACTAGGTTAGGTCGTAAGAGTACCTAATTCAACAACTCGCCTATGAACTACTCTTGCCATCGTAACTTCAGTGTTGTCCATTGTCGAATTTAGAATTGAAGGTAAAATTACTGAAATAGGTAATCTTGTTTATGCAAGAGGCTCGACTTCTCAGCCTAAAGTTGGCAACGCACATTTTTTTCATACATAATAAATATGTGATAGTGCGGCACTATCACATATTTATTCTGCCTGGATAATTATCATTTTCTGTATTTTAGGTAGCAAGTATTTCTTATTATAGCGACAAATCCATTTGTGTCTGTGTGTTTTTAAACTATCGTGACATTTGCTTGTAGCATTCGCGCGCAAATTTAAAACTGAACGGCAAAAAACTGTACGGTGCCGATGGGTGGGCCGTACGGGAGCTGCTGAAGGTGGCCAACCTGCTCCGCACCGCCCTAGACTCTCCCTCTAGCGACCAGCTCGCCGATGCCACCCCCATCGTGTATGACGTCAGCAGCCGAGTGAGTTGTGGAACGGGTAACGAGCGAGCTCCACCCCTACACCAGAGTTAAGACGGTCTTACCTCTTCTGTCCAATAAGCGGACCCGTCAAAAGTTTATAAGTACATGTAATATGATAAAATGTTAAAATATGTAAATTGTAGCTAGTTAGACGACATTTGGTAGAGTGATTTTTTTAAATTAGTTCTGAGTAGACTCCGTCCGCGTTGGCTTTAATAGCGTAGCGATTACGTTTTCAAGGCACAATCTATGCCATGTCACAGACAAACCTACAACGTGCAGAAGTTAGTATTTCTATAGGAAAAAACGGATCTTCTTACGATTCTATCGGAAACCCTTTAAGTTAACAAAATTAAGAGTAGCCACTTTGAAAAACTTTGACTGAGAAGGCCTATACTTTGGACATTCTAGTTTTCAACTTATGTTTTAGTATTATATTTGGACCATTTAGAGTAAGAATTATAATAACTGTAATTTCAGAACTACAAAATTTGCAACTTGGAAAAAATTACAACATAGTCTGTAAACTACGTTCTACAATAAATGAATCGGAATGCGCGTTTATGAACTATAGCCAAATTAAGAGTACGGTCTTATATCCTCTCCTACGGAATTCCTTTAAACAATTAAGATAAAATGCTTATAACCTGAGTTGGAACATATCTACCCGGTAGACAAATTTCGTCTCGATCGGTCCAGTAGTTTTTGCGTGAATCGCGGCAGATATACCTACAGAGAGACAAAGATTATAAAAGTGTACCTACTGCTGCTCTCTTTTAGTCGCCTTGGTCATTTATTTTTAACTTTAACATCAATGTACAGAATGTGTAGGTATAAAATATTTAATGAACTATATTTTTTAATAATTCGGGTAAGTTGTTAAAACGTTTTCGAAGCTAAAACATTCATTTTGATGTTCTGGTCTGTTTGTTCACGCATTATGGGAAACTACTGGATCTTTTATCAGGTTTTATACGAAACATGTGGCGAATAGATGAATGCGTGCGTAATGATACCACTACAGATTAGTTTTTTCTTATTTAGGTACTTTGTGCAAATGTGTTTAAACATTACAGATTGGTGAAATCAAACAGGCTAGAGCGTTGGCGACTGAAATAACGGCTAAAGGCGCTTTCTTGTACGATCTTCTGGCAAAAGAGCCTCAAAATAAGGTAAACAATTGGTTTAAGCTATATTATGCTTATCTATACAGGGAGTACCAGGAAAAAGAGACACCCTTTTAAATGGGTAAAAGGGAACACTAGTATGCAGTAAAAAAAAGAATTTTTGAAAAAAACTTATTCGTTTTCAAGATATATGCGTTTAAAGTTTCCAATATTTTTCCCATAATTGCTCATTAAAGCAGTTGTAACATGTAAAGTAAAAGATTTGAAATGTTATTCATATTTTTAAAGATTTACTCTACATTTTAATTCATGACATTCGTAGTAAGTTATATTGACCCACGCAAAGTTCATTCACACTTAATGTTAAGGGGCAGTATGACCGAAGTCAGTATTGTTTTTCCCTGTATCTTTGGTATTATTACAAGAAACTTTACCAATCCATCTTATTTAACGTATATCACGGATATTCTATAACATGTTTAAAAAGGTGTCCGTTTGCTTGTACACCCTGTATATTACATAGGTCAAAAGTCAGTTGCTTTGCGTAAAACTTGGTGTCCTAGTCAAATCCCCTATATTAGGTAGCCGACCCCGACATCATCTGATATAATACGGGATAACGCTAAGACGAAGAAGAAGGATGTAAGCGAAACTGCGGGAATAAGCTAGTTACTAAAATCCCATAACAGCGTAGAACAAAATTTCACAATCAGACAAGGGGCAAGCTTACGGTTTAGGGGCTTATGGGGACCGTCGCTGAGAAATCTTTATTAATAGAGGCTGAGCTGTTGCTGGTCTGAGTGACAAAGACGGATAGATATTTTGATCCCGTGGATAGATGTCCGGATTACGGGGAACACTGGAACGTAAGAATACTTGGGTTTTACAGGGGACGGATTTCGTGACGAGTCTCTTATGTTGATGTGCTACACGTCTTCGGGTTTTCTTTTTAAAATTTAAGCGAAATAATTTCAAGATTTTCAAGAAGGACTTGTGAGATATGACTAGCGAATTGGTCGAGAGATTAATATAGTACACCTTACCTCACCGAAGCGTCGAATTCGTGTCTCATGGCATTTCTGAGAGTTTTTTTTATGATATAAGAAGGCAACCAAGCAAACGGATTTCCTGATGGTAAGAAATACACGTCGCCTATAGACACCAAAGGTAGAAATGATGCTTTTCCAACTAGAGGCTGGTATAGTAAGCCTCGTGTGTAAGAAAGTTTACTAGCTACCTTACCCTCCAAACCAGAACACGACAATGGCAAGCACTGACGCTATTGTGGCAGGAATAGGTAAGGCGATGGTACCAATCCGGGCGACTCGTTGCAAGAATCTACCACCTAGTAGATGAACATAGATGTCTGTATTTCCGGGTCTGGGTGTTTATTTTGGTATCTATTCAAGTATTTTTTAGTATTAGTATCGTTGACTAACTTTGGTTAACCCACAACAAAAACATATCATTTGATTACTTTGGCATTAGGTTTGTTTTATTTGCCCAGGGATGTTTATTTATGAATACTTGCCATGTGAATATCTCAACTATCGCGGGGGCACTTAACAAATTTAATACGCAGGCAAAACCGCGTGCTATAAATAGTACGACAATGGAAATGGTTAGAGTATGTTTCCGCCTGGAATAAATGAGCGAGCTTACGTAAAGAACTCGCAGCAGTAGTATATAGAGTAAGTTCCAAAAACTTACCCGTTTTTTTTGTTGTTGTTTTTTACCTGAAATAATAAAGATTAAATTTAATATAACATAGAATAAGGTATTCAATAAATTCATCTCAACACAAAAAAAACTGTTTATATTAATTAAATTGATTTACCATTAATACTATTTAATATTAATTAAATTTATTTCGTAAGATTTGCACGTTAATCCTCGGTGGCCTAGTGGTACGTGCTTTGGACTTCGATTTCGTAATTCTAGGTTCAAACCACGCTGAATATACCCGTACATAAGTAATTTTTTTTTCGTTTAGCTGCTGCATTTTTTCTGATAAGTTTCGTAATTGTCGTATTCAATGAAATGACTAAGATTTTTGTTTAAAAATGAATAAATAATTATATTCCATTAGAAAAAAAAAATCAAAATTTTAAAATCGACTTCGCTTCCCCAAAGTGCAGAAGTTGCTAGTTTTTATTATGGGGTAATACAGCGAACAGGCACACGGGTCTCCTGATGGTAAGAGACAACCGCGGCCTATGAGACAGAGAGAGACGTACAGACACCATAGATGTTATAGGTGCGCCGCTGCCCTGTGGTCGAGCTGTTAGAGCTTATGTGCATGTCTACTACTCTACCCTCCGGACCGGAACACGAAAAATAGAGTCCTTTACCAAATATCCTAAATTGGCCCTATCGTATATCTTGCTACTATAGCCATAACCACAGCCTACTAAGTTCGTATTTTCGTTTGTGAACTTATTCTAGGATATAAAATTCAAGCCTCACAATGACTATCCTCATATTTGTGTATTTTTTTACCTTTTAAATTCATAAAAATATTTTTCTCGAAATTTATTATTTCCAAATCTATACAAATGAATAAAATTGGAGTGTCTGTACGTAATATTAAAATAACAGCTTTTTACATAGTGCATAGATACATATACCAAAACTATAATTTTTTACAATTTTTATCTGTCTGTCTGTTTGTACCCGCTAATCTCTGAAACGGCTAGACCAATTAGACGGGACTTTCGCTGGCAGACAGCTAATTCAATAAGAAACGGTTTAGGCTACTTTATTTTAGAAATGTATAAAATAAAAAGTACGAAACGAGGATATTCTCTAATTAAATAAAATATATATTCATAATTCCTAAGTCATGTGTTAGTGAAACAAAGACCAATTTAAACCAGAGTTGCCAAGAAGGTCACAATGTATTTAGTACAGAGCAAACAATGGTACAATGGCGCTACACAAACAAACACCGCGGACAACTGAAACAGAAGCCTCCCTGGGGCGAGCTGGGTTCCTTACTTACGTATTGACTGGGTCACGTTTTGGTACTTTGTTTAGGTGAAGTATACAACACATATTCATATAATATTCATGCAACGATGTATGAATTACAGTATGATTAATTATCACAGAAATGTGTCTCAGAATTCAAGATATTTTTCAAAGAATAAATAAATAAAATAATATCATGATACATTTCAAAATTATCAAGCTTTTTTAAAAGAGGTTATTCATTTTTGCTTTACACTTTTAAAATTAAAATTTAATTATACTACAAGGTTACTTTATTTTAACTTATAGTTTGCAAAACTTTGAACGAGAGCGGCAAGTATTCCTTATTATATACTTTTTTTAAGGGATAAAGACCGCGAACAGACACACGCGTCTTCTGATGATAAGAAACAACCGTGGCCTTTAACACCAAAGGCCGGAACACGACAATGTCGAACGAATAGGTAAGGCGGTGGTTTCCTAAGCAGGCAAGTTTCTGCGCAGCACTTCCTTTCTTTACAGTTCCCTTGGCAAGTATCCTTATATTGAATGAATCTTGTGTCGCCAATCCAAGGCAGTAAAAATATTAATGAAAAAGTTCTACAATTTTATTACTTATTTTTATTTATATCAATACATTAAAGGCGACCTTAGATGCCCTTGTAAAAATGGTTCTACAAGAATTCCTTTGGCAAGTTTCCAGGAGTCGTTTAGGTCTACATTAGAAGTAAATCAAAGTTGTTTAAAATGACCATTAGTTATCACGGTACATTAACGTTATTAATGTTATGGCTTCGTAACTGGTAGAAAATTAAAAACCATAAATAATTGAGATTTGGTTAAATCTGACGCAACAATCTATTATTTATGATTATTTCCTGCGCTCATTTCCAGTTTCTTTGAAGAATAAGCTAATTGCTTACCCAGGCAACCTGTTATAGATTTTCATATTTTATTAACACAGTGATTATAATTAAACGACAGAGTTCTGCGTCAGTGCAGGCGATTTAGTTTAGCATTTCATTATTGCAATAACGTTAGTATTCTAAACCTTAACACGGTACTTTCAAATTTCTACATGTTTCTATTCCACTATTTTAAGCAACCTTTTCAATAGACGTCTTTCACATCAGGAAGGTTGTTATAACCGTTACTTGTCACGCTACCAATATTATGACTTCTTTAAAAGAAGAAATGAAATACTATACGTTGAAATATATATTTTTGCGTCAGATTTAACCAAGTCTCGTTTAGATTTAATGAAATTTGACGCAATTATCTTTAGTTTATGAAATATTCAATTAATAATTTATATTTCAAATTGTATTATTTAATCTTATAAATACTATCTATATATACGCCTTTATTATTCTTCTCCGTAGAAAGTATTAGTTTGTTTGTAATCAAACAACTGACTCTTATAACTAATGAATATTTATATACATACAGATCCATATGATCCAGATACGCCAGGTTCCTTTCGGACTAGGCAGAGAGTGTTAAGTATCACGATTCCTAAATACTTGCATAGTTTTCTTAACATTCATTACCCTCTTTATACAAAAACGCTGGTTTCCGAAACGTTAGCCACTACCTTCGGATACTACGGAATATCTAATTAGGTCTCCCCAAGTAACTATAGCCGTCCACAAATTAAAAATAAATGTTTCAAAACAAAAATCTACAAGTGTTATTCGAACCGTGTATTTTTTATTCTTGTATACCTTACTGGTACACGCTTTGGACTTCCATTTCGATACATTTTGTGAGTGATCTTACGGAGGAGGAAATGATTATGAGGAAACTCGGGATTTGTGATAGATATGCCGACGGACTTGCCACTTGTTACGTCATGAAGCTTAATATCGTCGGCTAAACTGGGGTGCATATGTACATCTGCCTTCCCTTTCAGGGATATAGGCGTGACGATTTTTATTTATTGTGTATGAAAAACAACGTTGAATCTGTAGTAAAATATATTCAACCGCACTGAAAACTTTCATAAATAACGTGAACAAAAGCTCGAAAAATATTTTTATCAATTTCAGTAATCAGAACCACCAATCTACATAAATTCGTGATATTTATACAGTATGATTTCTTTAATTGGCAATTCCAAGTCCAACATGAAATACAGCGTCTACAACGTTGTACCCGGATAATTATACTAGTTTATTGACTGGGCACTTCTATAACCTAATCTATATCACATCTAGAAGCTTTTACTAGAATTAAAAGTAGTATTTGAGCTTAATACTATAGTTAAATTAAGTTTAAATCGCAATTTACATATAAAGTGTCCTATTATGTGAGTGGGGTGTTATTTTTTACACTAAACGCAAACGCAAAACAATTGTTATTTTACATTTATAGTCCGAGTAATTTAGGACAAAAGAAAATTTTATCGCCTCTATGGTCAAGCGTGTCTGAGTTCGACTTTGACGCACGAGGTCGCGGATTCGATTCTCGGGTAAGGCAAATTGTTCCATGAGTTCTCTTCGTTTTATCTGAAAAACTTAACGTTACTGAGATTGGTTTTATGCCCGATATGATGTCATATCATGGAATCTAATATCGCCAACTAATCATCGACTAGGCGAATAGACACCGACTCCTTTCTTCTTTGTTATAAAAGAAACCTTCACGCCTATTGTCCCAGAAGGGGTAGGCAGAGGTGTACGTATATCCACCACTCGTAAGTCCAGTAGATATACTAGAACACCCGCGATTAGCCAAAGTACTAGGGCCCACGATGTGATAGGTGGCAAGCCTATCGCCACTTCAGGCACTGTCCAATCCCGGGCAATGTAATGCTTACTGAGAATAATCTGAAAAACCTGGTAAGAGCAGTTCCCCGACCTAGGAATTGAACCCGTGACCTTTCGCGGCTAACGGTCTCATTATAGGTGATTTCTTTGTCATATAGCTATTTTTAGAAACAAACGGAAAATTAACTACAGTCAATATAACGAAAACTTGCAATTCAAACATAGAACACTTATTGAGCTTAAAACTGTCTTGAAGGCGATCTGACTCGGCAAATAGCAGCTTTCCAGAGCTGTATAGTGGTCGAATGGCCCAGTTTCACAGCACTAACTTTCTTTAAGTCAATATGTCTTCGAAACATAGTAGTTTTATGACCTAAAAGTTTATTTCTTCACCCGCTTGTTTCAGATCTACAATAAGCCATTAACTGTCAAATCCGTACTAATATTATAAATGCGAAAGTAACTCTGTCTGTCTGTCAGTTATGCTTTCACGTCTAAACCACTGAAACGATTTAGATGAAATTTTGTACAGAGATAAAGTAGACCTTGAGGAAGGTTATAGGCTACTTTTTAACCGACTGGACTGAACATTAAAAAGAGGGTATGTTTTTACGCGATTAGTATGATAAGTCGGAAAAATGTCTGCCCATCGAAAGTCGTCTGTATTATTAAAATAATTCAAGCGGGCGAAGCCGCGGGCGGACAGGTAGTTAAATAATAGAACTCATACGCCAATCACTTAGTATATACTTAGTAAGAATATAATAAACAAAAAAAAGTTGTTGTTCCCACTTTTAAGTTAGCTCTTCAGCGAAAATATAATTTTTATTTTTTATTTATTTTATTAGGTAAGACAGAGAACAAGCTCACGGTTCTCCTGATGGTAAGAGACAATCGTGTGTTGTAGGTCCGTAGCGGTCCTGTTGGCAGGCTTCAGTAGCCTTCGGGTTGGAACACGACAATGTCATTACGACGGCAGGAATAGGTAAGGCGGTGGATCCCTACCCGGGCGAGTTGCTTCACGGCACTCTACCAGCAGTTGAAAGTGACCCATTTATACTATGCTCGCCTCTTACGAGCTGCCTGCTTACGATAGCAGATGGTCTATTCTACACAGGAGACTCGGACCAACACGGGGAAAAATAAATATCCTTATAAAAGGTAATATTCGCCACCCATAAGGGAATTTAAAATTTAATAAAATCAATTGGCGGAGTTTTGATGTGAAAACAAAACTCACAAACATATTCCCTATAATTTTAGTAGAATTAATAAAGATTGAAAATATGGCACAGCCAGCATTGAATCCTTGCATGGCAACCGACTTCGAGAAAATTTAAAGAGTTTCATAATTTTCATGTGCAATATGGTGAAGTCCCTTGATTTTTTTTTCTATACACACACAAAACAACAGAATAAACTCAATACAATCACGCAATCCTAAAAGTTTCAAAACAAAGGAGTGAGGACGGATATAGACGAACGAACTGACATTTCGGATATATAAGGGTTCCATTTTTTGTCAGACGCCTACGAAACCCTAAAATAGTTATTCGTAGCACCAATCCCGTTCACAAATCTTGGAAAAAGAAATAAAAAAATAAAAATAAAGAAATATCGTCACGCCCGTATCTTGAAAACGTAGGCAGAGGTTCATACTATTAGCCGATGGTATTAGGACTTATAATGTTATGATCAGATAAACCTAAAAACTCATAAAACGAGTTGGCCTACTCGGAAATCAAACCCGGAAAAATGAAAGTCCATCCAAATTATTAGGTTTCCAACACTAGAGGGCTATAGGGTCACCACATCACCACCAAAAACTAAACAGTCCACGGCTGTCCTATTTTTAACAAAAGATTTCCATTTAATTAGCGGGTAGCTCTAAAAATGACAAACTAGTTCGAGTCACACTATGCGTGTGAATGTCCTATAAATTCACCCGAAATTCCCCGTCGGCATTTACAAAGCTATCATATCGTAAGTTCTGCTTGCTAGAAACACGACTATTGTGACCAATTTTTATAAGTTATAGCAGGACACTTAAGCAATATATAAATTAAAAAACCTCAAAGAACTGTGTTTTCATATAAAATATTGTTTATAGAAAAAATCGGAACAGATTAATAATTCACATTAAATTTAATGCGTAGTAGTCAATTTGAATGCTTATCTGTAATTCATTAGAATATGTTGAGTTAAAAGTTCAAATGTTTTAATCTAAAGAAAAATTGATATTTTCATATAGTACTGACAATGTCAAAGGGGGTTAGCTAAAGTACAGTAGATTGGGCTTATTTATGAAATCCTAAATATAAATTTTAAATTACAAAAATAAACTTACTAATTTATTACCGTTGTTTTGACGTCATTATTTCATATAGGTTACATATAAAATAATAAGGAGTGTAAGGTAGTTAACTATCGTAAGACACCAAAGATCATACGGACCATTAACATCCTTACCGAGATGTCCAGGGCTGACTAATAATTGTATTTTTTGCTAACAGGAAATATGTCTGTTTCACTTCGCAGCACAGATATTTTTCACATATCCTGTTTAAAGCAATACGTGTGGTCACTTTAACATGACCGCTGTTGACATTTTTCCCTTAAATCGCCTTAGAAGTGACTTTGCGTGTGCGTCTTGCGATAAAAAAACTATGAAGTTACATTTTAATAATAAAAAATAAATTGCCCAAATGATTTTAAATTTTGTTTATTATTATGATAAGTATTGACGTCATAATATAATTGTTTTAGTTAAGAGTTGAAGGTTGTGGTATCACACAGATTACGGCGGACATTTTATATGACAAAACATTTTACAAAAACATTAAATCGTTGAAAAAACTTTATAGGTACCAATATAAAGTTTTTTATAAATCTTAATAATAATTAAACGTCTTAACAAATACAATGTAATGGTCAAATCATTAAATTGAGTAATTGAATTAACGTAAAATTTTCGAGAAAAAATAAATTGCGGAGCGCAGCCGCCGCGTCGCGGGGACTACAGACTAGTAGTAACGAAGTAATTCCGAAAATTAATAAAAATTACTATATGTTTTATGTCATTAAGGCGATGATGTAATCATACTCTATAGTAGACATATAATCGCCTCTGTGGTGTAACGGTACAGGCTGTCGCCTGTTAAGACCGTTTGCCACGTAGGGTCCCGGGTTCAATTCCCAGGTCGAGCACTTTTTCTTAAGTGTTTTTCAGGTTTTTCTGAGTAAGCTTTACATTGCCAGGGATCGGAAAGTGCCCGAAGTGGCGATAGGCTTGCCACCTATCACATCAGGGCCCTAGTACCTTGGCTAATCGTGGGTGTGTTCTAGTATATCTACTGAACTTACGAATCGTAGATAAACTAGCACACCTCTGCCTACCCCTTCGGGGATAATAGGCGTGAAGGTACTTTAGTAGATATACCTAATCTAAAACATTATTAAGCCTCTGTGATCAAGCGTATCCCAAGTTCGATTCCCGGGTAGAACAACATAATCTACGATTTTTTCAGTTTATTCGGAAAATATAAAGTCACCTGTCACTTCAAAGGGACTAAATATCGTCGGCTAATCGAGGGTGCATAAGTATATACATTTGCCTACTCCAATGGGAATATGAATGCAACGATGTTTTTTGTTGAAACCCTGATAATACTATAAAAAGTGAAACCGGTTGGTTAAAGTGTAATGTAAAAACACAAAAATAAAAAAAGATTGTGGAATAGGACAAGTGTGTATTTTGAAGAACTGTTTTTTCCATCAGCTAGCCCATTAGCTAGTGTTTTTCTCTTTTTTTTGTAAAAAAATAATACATTACAGATTATACAAAATCTGATCAAACAATAAATCAATCCAGACATAAATAGATAGCCCGATTCAAATAAGTCTAGACTATACTGGAACAATAAATTCTATGCTATAAATCTGAAAAATAAACAATTACATCGGTGCCAAGACCGCAAACAATATACGACGATATAAAGTTGGAGTGTTCACAAGTGTCATGGGGTTCCGCAGAGATTTATACTTACTTGAATTTTATATCATGTAACATAAACACAATCTTAAATGTTTGCTACAAACATCCTTTCTTTTTATTTTATTTATATTGAAAATATAAATGACGTAGGGATGCGACAACCCTATTACCTACTAGGAATAGTATTTAAGATTGTTGAATTATTAGACATTAGTATATATTATTCACTGGACAGTATGTGGCGCCAGCAAGATTTTCCGCAGCATCATGCTCGGTTTGGTACTAACGATTAATCATTTCCTACTAACGTAACGTCTTTGCTCGCCATTATTATGTTTCGGTTTGGCGGAAATGCTGGTACTAGTCAAATTGATTAATAAGTATTTAATTATTTATATTCTCAATATTCTATTACGAATAGGAAAAAAAAACATATTTAAATCAAGTGATTCTATAGACATAAAAACACTACAACTCTATTATCTTAAAATTATATAGACAATTGAAACTAGTTAAGCCCGCGACTTCCTTTAAAAAGTAGCCTTAATTATTAGTGAAATATACAGGTATTTAAAGTCCTGTCTAAATCGGTCTAGTTGTTACTAAAATTAGCTGGAACAAACAGACGGACAAACTGAGGCACAAAAATTGTAAAAAATGTTATTTTCGTATAAGTGCCGTGTAATCATACATACGCATTTAGTAAAATCGGTTTTCTTTTAATTTACATACAGACACTTCAATTTTGTTTATTTATATGTATAACTAGCGTATTAATATACGTAACCCCAAAAAAGATTCAACCTTAAGCTGTGGTCGTAAAAATGAAGTGAAATAAGCTGTGTATTGAAGAAAGCTTGTCGGGTGTTTATTTTGTTGAGTGCTGCCACTCATAAAAACGACAAAGGCATCGCCGCTTTATGGATCTCTATAGTAGGTTTATTTCAAAATTTATCGAGTTAAGAAAATGGCAACATTTTTTTATTCATTACTAGCTGTAGCCTGCGGCTTCGCCCGCGTTTACAAACAAAATCTAGGCAATGAAAACGAATCGGTTACATTTATTTATCATCAAAACATTTCCATATAAATATTCAT
>DVZL01002783.1:0-14903 GCA_018236625.1 Lasaia peninsularis
CTACATTAAAAAGAGGGTATGTTTTTATGCGATTAGTACTATAAGTCGAAAAAATGTCTGCCCTTTGAAAGTTGTTTGTATTATTAAAATAATTTACGCGGGCGAAGCCGCGGGCGGACAGCTAGTAACAAATAAATGCAGCATTTTTGCTTATCCCCAAAGTAACCAAATGATATTTTAATGTTATGAGTGTTTGTCAACGACACTAATACATAGAAATACTTAAATAGATACGGCAATAAATTTAATAAATAGATACCGGAATAAATTTAATAAACACCGTGACCCTCAAATACCGACATCTAATTTCTTCAAACAAATGCTTGCCCCCATCGGGAATCGAACCCGGTTGGTGGCGTTAGACGTTTACTAGATTAACTTTATTATTTTTATTAACAATATAAATAATATATGCCGCCTGTTTACGTTAATTAAAAAGTCACATTTTCTATTTTAATTAATATATGTGCAAGTGTGAGTTTCCAGCAATGTAACCCGGCTTAAAAATATGGTGCTGATATTTTGAAAGGCGGGTCACATTGCTGGAAAGTGTAGTGTGAAATGACTAAAAAACAGTGACTGCTCCGAGTTTTCTCAAGTCATAAGTGGAATGAGATAGGTCATAAAAGGATTAAGCTTCGTGCAATGTGCTAAGCTATAGAAAGGGATGTTCGTGCAGGCGGTCAGAGGCGAGGGTATCGTCCTCTGGAGTCTGGAGGCTGCGCGGGCGCGGGCGGAGCGCCGGTGGGAGGTGCTGCGGACTCGAGCCGGCGCGCCACATTCGTGCGGAGTACCTCGCCGTACATCCACGACCGAACGACCGACGTCCGCGCCCGGTGTCGTATTACCGCTCTAAAAATATCTCGTGAGCGCGATCGCCTATTTGGAAACGTTCGCGCGCCGTGTTTTTGAACCAGTGATTGACAGTGCCGAGTGAAGAATCTCCTCATCGAAGATATTACATAGGCTGTCGAAGTGAGTATCTCTAGTACCTACCTGATATGTGCATGATCGTCATGATGCTGGAGCCCAATATTGTGTTACCGCATCGATGTTTTAAAATAAACAGCTGTTTCTTGGAATTTTATTATGTTTGGTTAGCAACGTGCTAAATTGGGATTTCGCTAAAAAACTACGCATAAAATAATTTTTAAATATGTCTTTATTGTGGATACTGTTGGATGTCGACGCCTAAACTTAACTAGAAAGATTTTCATGAAAAGTTATACAATAAGGTTAAATTAAAACTTGATTCTTAAATAGTGTAAATATTTTATAACAATAAACATTTTTTCTGGATCTTAAGTTTTAGAACGAATGCTATACAACTTTTTCATTATGTTTTTAATAACATAAAAATTAATAAAGACTTAAAATCCGGAGCTGGGAATTATTTAAAATCGTGAATACGCGGTAAGAATATCAGTAGGTAAATAATTAGACATGCAAAAAAATACATAATATGTATTACTGTAAGTTTTTACTACGAATTTAATTTTAGTTGATAATCTCGCTTGTTTGATGATTAAATTTTGTACGATTGATTTAATTAGTAATTAAGTTCGAACAATCTTATACAATAGCATTTTTAAATTAAATAATCAAGAAAAAAATAAAGGAAAGTATGTAAGTACATAATCGTAGTCATTAATAATATTCGTTATTTTTCATAAAAAGTATCGTATCACAAATATAGCAGATGTAGTTAAGCTTACTAAATTTAAACAGGCATTTAGAAAACTATCATAGTAGGTATGAAAGAGAGTCACAGACGTGTGAATCAAACAATGATGAATAATGGGAATACCTATTTGCATAGTCGAGTACCCTTGACCATAGTTACCTACTTTAAAATAAATAAGACAGCGTCACTATTTATTACCGACGCTCAGACTTATTTCGGCCTAGACTTACAAATTCTTGACTTACAAATAAATATTTGCAATTAATAAGTAAGGATTTAATTAAATAAGAATAATCAACCAATTAAATTAATAATTACCTAATTACCATTTGAAAAATAATGAATAAGGAATAATTTTAAAAATATTATCATAATCGTTTCGGTCAATGTCATCCATTGCTGGACAAAGACTTATCCCAATAATTTGGCTCCATGTCTGACTATTCAGGCCTGTGCATCTAGCACGGTCCTGCTATTTATTTGCGACTTTTAATACATTATTTGATAAATTACGCGCTTATATATGAAAATTAAGGAATTCATTTCTGATTCAAAATAAACTTTGAACATTAAATTATAATTGAATTATATAGTTTTGTACTTATATTATAATGGTATAAATCAAATTTGGCAGATAAGTATCATAAGGGCTCCAGGATTTCGTGAATCTTCTTATGGTACTTTAGAGAAACTGTAGCACCTCTGATTGGTGATATCCTAGAGTCAGGCATGGGTTGCCGAGATGAATCGAAATGCGGACTGATAGCGGGCCGGTTAGACGGGTCCCGAGCTGAGTGCAACGTCCCAAACTAAAGGGAGATTTCAAATGAAACCTGCAAGCCCTGCCCTTTGATTTTGAAACATATTATTAATCTATGGTTTAACATACTTAATTTGTTACGGTGAAAAATTCAAATTGTTGGTGAGCTAAGTAATATTATCAGGGTCTGGGTGTTTATTAAATTTATTCTGGTATCTATTTAAGTATTTTTATTTATTAATATCGTTGTCTAGAACACTCATAACACAAGCATATAATTTGATTAATCTTGTTTGGTAATTTGTCCAGAGATATTTACTATTTACTCGGACTCTTAGTTTGTTTTATTTTATTTGGAACGGCAAACGGTTACTCTGAGGTATTACTAGAGTAATAATTACATAAAAATATGTTACTTACAACTTAACCCATTGTCAACAACTTGCTAATACCAACAAAATAGGATTATATTACAATTAAAATTATCTCTTTCTTCGTACTTCTTAGTTATACATCCATACAAAGAAATACAAATGGAGTGTCTGTATGTATTTTGTATCCGTTAATCTCTGAAACGACTTGACCGATTTTGTCAGATAGACAGCTGATGTAATAGGAAACAATAAAAAAGCGGAAATATATAATACGCTGGCACAGCTAGTCTAAAAATAAATGCGTTTGTTGAAACAAAAATGTAAAATGCTGAATCTGAAACAAAAATTAATAAATGCATTTTCTTGCCAGAGAAGACCGTACCGACCGTATTTATTTGTAAATACATTTAAGCCAATGTTGTTGTCTATCATCTGAGTGATTATTTAGTCTTTGTTAATGACAAACAAAGCGAGATAAGGAAAAAGGAAATGCAAATTGGAGATGTTTATAAACGATTCTATGTCGCGTAAAGCCGGTTCCATATAACGCTTGACGCTTCGATGGCTTTTACATACTTATATGTTAATTAATATGTTGATAGACTGCTTAATGCCTTGTTTGTTTCATTGAAAACTTTGCATGCTTTGTTAAGGTAAAACGTTTTGTCAACTGTTCCATGAATAGCTCTTCGATAAGGTAAAATATTACAAATGGTCTTCAAAGGGTTTTAGGCTTTGACTATCGAATTAGTTTAGTTAGAAGTGTCAAAGTTTTCAAGGGTCTGCGAAATCGGTTTGTTTGTGTGAAGCAAGCAATTAATGTGGAGGAATTTAGACACTGCATACTGATGTAGGAATCGTAACACTCGGTACTCTATATTCTCTGTCTACTCGCGAGGAACTTGGCGTGAAGATATGCATGTACTATGTAGACTAGGCAATTTCTCTTTGAGCCTGCCCTACGATAGTGAGATAGATGTTTATTATCGGGGACAGGTCTTTGCTAGGAGTGTAATCTCCAAATGGCATATTAAGCTTCATCGTTATTTAATTATTTTATTTTATACATATTTTATAAAATATATATATTTTTTAAAAGTAGCCTAAGCCATTCATTATTACATCAGCTGTCTGCCAGTGAAAGTCTCGTCAAAATCGGTCCAGCCATTTCAGAGATTAGCGGGTACAAAAATTCTAAAAAATATATATAAATAATATTTTGGTATAATATGTATCTTTTAAAAAGCGGTTATTTTAATATTACATACAGATACACCAATTTTCTTTATTTCTATGTATAATATAAGCTCTTTTAATTAACAAGTTTTAAAGTTTTTGTAGTTTCATAAGAATTCCAACCGATAAAGATAATTCTTTTGCTTCTTTTTCTATTTAGGTCTTTGTGTGACTGGCAGCTGTCGTAAGATGAGACTAAAAATGTTTTCTTTTCACACTAAAGCATTTCAGAACCACTTATACCAAAATAATTTAGAACTCATGATAAAGAATGGAAAGAAATTAAAAAGGAAATAATCAAAATTCCCACGACAAATTATTCATATTGGCCCAACACCAAAGTAAGCAAATTATATGCTTGTGTTATGAGGGTTAGTCAACGATACTAATCATAGAATACTTAAATATTATATACCCAAATGCATATAATTATAATAAACAATCAGACTAGGAATTAAATACCTATCTATCTATGTTCACATGTTATTATGTTAGTGGCTGTGCCTGCGACGTCGTCCGCGTTTTTATTTAATTATTTTATACATTTCTAAAATAAAATTAGCCTAAGCCATCTGCCAGTGAAGGTACCGTTAAATCGTCCAGCGGTTTCAGAGATTAACGGGTACAAACAGACGACAGACTGATAGACCGACAGACAAAAATTCTAAAAAATAATGTTTAGTACATGTACTTGCCTTGTAAACATACATGTGCATTTAGTAAAAAGCGGTTATTTTAGTATTACATACAGTTCGTACATACCTTCGTCGGGAATCGCGGTTGGAAGATGGCGATAATCGTGTATGATAAACCTTCGACAAACTGTCATACCCATTACTGCCGTTATAAAGAAACATTGACATGAATCTATTATAGCTATAATATCCATTAACTAATTATACTTAAAAAAAGTCGGACTCGCGCACCAAGGGTTCGACCAAGTAGTTCGAATATTATCCGAGGGTGGTGTTAAAGATTATCTGAAACTTACGTGTATGCATAAAGAGAATGTTAGCTGTGGAGGAGGATCGTCTGCCTACCCCACAAGGGACCTGGCGTGACGATCTGTATGTATGTCTACATAAAATATTTCTATTACACCAAAATATTCCGCACAGTGGTAGCTGAAGTAGCTGTAAAATAATATTTAAAGTTTCGTTTAGTTTAAAACCACTTAACCTAAATAATATGATGTCTGAGATAAAAAGTAACCATTTATCAGTAAACGATTATAAGTTGTTCGTCATTAAATAGAAGATTATATTAATAGTTAATGTTATTAACATTTATACGTATCTAACGGTGGATATGTTTGAACACGCAAGATATATTGATAGTTCGTATTTTTTTGTTGAATAATTTCATTTTGTTCGTCCTGATCCCGTTTCTATTTCAGATGAGTCCCAGTAAGGGTCCCTATCGATTATCCGCGTGGCTCGAGTTCGATTTCCGACGGAGACAGGCATTTTCGTGATGAACAAAAATGTCTGTATTTCCGGGTATGGGTGTTTATTAAATTTATTCTTGTATCTATTTAAGTATTTATATGTATTAGTATCGTTGTCTAACACCCATAACACAAGCATTTAAATTACTTATTTTGGGGTTAGATCAATTTGCGTAATTTTTCCAGAAATATTTATTATTATTACCTCTGCAAACCAGAAGGGAAGCCAGCCCCTATCTTAGATGAGGTCGAATTCGAATACACAAATTTAGGTATCCTCAATATGTTTTCTTTTACCGTAAGAGCACTCGACGTGCTTAACTTAGAAAAATTCTTTGTATACATGGTGAGATTTGAACCTGAATGAAACAGAAGTCCGAATTAGGGCTACCAAGAGCCTTTGAAACAGGGGTGTTTGTATGAAAAAAGTAATGAATGTGGCACTCGTACTGTCCTGCTTAACCACCCGCAAAGGACTTAGGGTGAAGATATGCACACTTGTATTTAATCCAATTATATCACAAAAATTTTACCAAAGTATATAATAATATTATGCAGCAAAAACTATGTGATAAAACAAAATGTACTAACTATCAAGATGTCGGTTTAATAACATTAAAACTATGTCAGATATGTCTAATGTACACAAATTCAAGCAGTTGTGTACGTAGTACGTCAATTTAACTTTGTGAAGAATATTCTTGTCTTTTGTGGCTATATTGTTTGAATATTATTATTTCCTTACTTATTTACTCAGTTCCAAAAAATATTTTTTTGGAACTGAGTTAATAACATAAAATTAATTTAGGCGGATTTGTATAGAGGTGCTTGTTATTTAAAATATCATAATCATTCTATAGGCACCTATATAAGTATTAGAGGTTAGTTATGAAGCACAGTATAATGCACCCCACGCTGTTTACTCTGAATTAAATTATATTGTAAAAAACTTAAGTTTGGTTTTCACCCCCTGTAACATGAACTCTTCATAACTAGAATTATTTTCTATTTTTTAGTTGTACAAGAAATAAAAGCGTGTTTTTTAGTTTTTTTAATTTAATTTATTTTTATTGTTTATGACAGCGAACAAGAATACGGCTTCCCTGATAGTCGCCATAGATGTTGTAGATGTGTCGCTATCCTGTGGCCAGGCTGTTAAGTCTGATGTGCAAGTTTATCGGCTACCACGCCCTCCGGACCAGACCTGTGGTCTTGTTAGGAGTGACCCGGTTAACCTATGCTCAACTCTTACAAGCTGCCTGGAGGCAGATGGTCAATTCTACACAGAGGACACGGACTCACACGGAAGAAATAAGCTTATAAAATATAATGGTCAGCTGTACAACATGACATGAGTCATAATTAGTTATTTCTGGTGTTTCGCATACGATTCGTCGGTGAGTAAACATGTTTTCAGTATTGAGGTAACTAGCGACAATGCATTACGTAAATACGAGTAGTATTCCAAGAAATTTTATGCCATGTTACTTCCAGACTAATACTGAAGTTTCTTTATTTTTGCTGAGATTTGATGTCGTTGACTAGACCTCAAGGTCGGGCCAGCAAACTCGCGAGCGTAGGCTTCTCAAAAATCTTTCTAGACTATTTTATTTTTGAATAGCCTACGCTCGTGTTTGCTGGCCCGACATTGAAGTTACGATTCATAATTAAAAAATCGGCCAAGCGCAAGTCGTACTCTCGCACGAAGGGTTCTGTATCATTACGTATCTAATACCTTTAAAATAACAATTCTTGTATATATCAGCGATTCCGGAAACAGCTGCAACGATTTTATTTAGTAATAACTTCCTGTTTTTACGCTTTTGGTATGGAAACCTAAAAACTATTTATCAACATAGTTTGTCCTGGTATGATACATAATATACTTGCCTCATATTGTCGTAAAATTTGAATATGTCGTGGAAAACTCTATTTGGTAACTAATTGTCGCAATACCCAGTGAGTCAACAATTTGTTGCTCACTTGATTAGCTTGCTCACGGCTTCGGCTAACAGTTAAATTAATGCTAACTACTACTTACATACCTTTACAATAAACTAAAATCCGTTAAGTGGAAGTCGCACTCGCGCACGAAGGGTTCCGTACAACTATCTAATTAAACGTAAAAAAAAATCGATTGAATTGTATGGGAGCACCTTCTATATTATTTTATTCTCTTTGTAGTCTTTGTCGTTATAGCGGAGATTTAACAACAAATTTAACTTATTTTTTAATTTAAATGCAGACTCAAAAATGCTATACTTAGGTAGTATCTGTCTGGTCTGATGATAATTTTGAATGTCGAAGTCAGGTAGTTATTCAGATTTTATAGGCAGCTCGTAAGAGGCGAGCATAGGTTGACTGGGTGACTGCCAACATGACCACTTGTGGTAGAGTGCTGTGCAGTGACTCGCCCGAGTTTGGATCCGCTACCTCACCAATTCCTGCCGCTATAATGAATTGTAGTCTTTCGATCCAGAGTGTAGGGTAGCCGGTAGACTTACACAAAAGGTCTAATTGCCTGACCACAGGACAACGACGCACCTGCAACATCTATGGTGTCTATAGACCACGGTTGTCTCTTACCATCAGGAGACCCGTGTGCTTGTTCGCTGTCTTATCCCATAAAAAAATCAGACACATCATGTGAAGTCTGAAAATAATGCTGTTAGATAATGTAAGTTAATAATGTTAAATAAAATATGTATTAGATAATTTAACTTGTGTTTGAGTAAATAACTTGCTAACTTTCAATAATTTGCGCAAAATTTATTTATGTACATTGAAATGTTGGTATTAAGCTTCAATTTTTTGTGATAAATGAAAATACTTAGGTAAATAAAAAATTATAACCAATTTTGTGTAAATAGTCCTTCGAGCCGGATAACTCAAACATGGAAATAAGTTCCTATACCTAATTATTGTACTTTAGTTTGATTTAAATGGTTGTTGGAAAAATAAAATTAGAAATAAATACCCATATCCCGGAGAAGTTAGACTGAGGTACATATGCACTCACGATTAGCCGACGATATTAGGTTCCATGATGTGACAGGTGGCAAGTCCGTCGCCATATTGGGCACAAATTCCGGGTTTCCTCACGATGTTTTCCTTTACCTTAAGAGCTATCACAGAATGTACTTAAGTTCGAAAACCTTATTGAACCACCCCAAAATTAACTCTAAAATGTATAGAATTAAAATGTATAACTTTGCGTTTAATAATTTAAAATTTTATATATATTTGTATGTAAAATATTCTAACATCTGCATATTCATTACTATTAAATTAAAGAACAATGTTATATTGTTTATCAGTTGTAAGTGACACACTAACTGATAAACAGTGTATCCGCTGAATCTGGAAGCCCGAAGTTGTGCGTAGAATCGCCTATACGGATCATACTAATTTGGATTGGACGTTGTATGAAATTAAACTCAAGTGTAAAATATAAAAAAAGCCGGCCAAGTGCGACTCGGACTTGCGCTGGAAGGGTTCCGTTCCATTATCTTTGAAAACAGCAAAAAAATACATTTTTGTGTGGGAACACATTTTATGTATTTATTTTATTTTGTTTTTTAGTATTTGTTGTTCTAGCGGCGTAACAGAAATACGTTATCTGTGACAATTTTAACTTTCTTGCTATTACGGTTCTTAAGATAAACTCTGGTGACAGATAGATAGGGAGACAGACGAACAGTGAAGTCTTAATTTTAGGGTTCCTTTTTTACCCCTTCGGTATGGAACCCTAAAAAAGTAACTCAAGTATTTCATTACGCTAAATTTTTCAAATTTTTCATATAGTTTATATATTATATTCTATTATATGTATCTGATAGATTTCGCTTATTTCCAAAACGACAGGATCGATTTTCATGGCACATTTAATTGTCTTAGTTTTAGTAAAACTATATATTTGTCTTAGTAAAACTAAAAAACTTTAAAATTCGCTTGAAGTTAGCTACAACTAGTAATATAAGTCGCTCGCATTAACTGATATCGGTGTCAGTGGGTGAATTGAATACACACAGTCTGAGCATTAAGGAGCCATTCATAAACATGCCAATATGGCACCGTCGGGATCAATTGTGCGCATCCGTTTACTCATCTTAGATTAGACGAAGCCAAGTTTTCGTCTGAAACTAATTCAAATTTTCACCTACACCAACAAAACATTTACATATACGTTGACCATGTAATAGGTGTGTTTCACAGATTAATTAAAGCCACGTATAAATTAAAGACGTCATACTGTTCAATATTTATTAGGTCACTGAAATTATAATGATTAATATTCCACCTACGTTAAATTAAAGTTATTATTAGAAATTATTTATGTAAATATGGGTTCATTGGCAAATATACATGAAGATTTGTTTCATTCACATTGCATAGTCGAATGTTGGTGATTTTTTAACGCTCAAAGGCTTTGTTCTGGCGACGATGAAGTATTATAAATTTTTACGACGGTTTTAGATTTTATATAGACTTCCGATTAAGAATTAAATAAAGTAAACATATATTAATAGGAAAAACTTAATTGGATGTGTTATGGGATAAACACAAACTGACGATTACGAGAAGAGATACACTTCACACACAGAGATACTTCTTACATGATTGGCGCGTAAACTACTAGAAACAAAATTACCAAAGTTGACGGCATGACGCGCCCTTCTTAGACGAAAAACTTGTCGATGTGCAGCAAGATTTGACGTAAACGTTGCATATGACGTAAGCGTAATTTGACAGCGACTTCTAGCTAAATTCCTACAACTAGCCTCTTCTAGCCTCTTGTTTAATAGGATTTATTTACTTCTGAAACGACAATGGTGGTTTCTCCGTTCAAATTTTAAAACGAACTTGACAATATTTAACAAAAGTATTATTTACACCATTAAAATGAAGTAATTCAGAGCAGTTGTCAGCGTAGCATCCAAGCGCGGAACGTCCATAGCATCACGTGGCTTTTCGCCAACTGTTTCATAACGTCTCTATATTTATCTACCAAGGTTCCACCATTACGTTTTGAGGGTTATTGACATTTTCCTGAAATTATACAATTTGTTACCCAACGTCTAGTATATAAGTCGAGAATCGGAAGGACACAATCTAGGTCTGCTTCACGCTGTTGCTGCTCAGTGAAGTGCGTGAAGTGCCAAGTTTACGGCATCACCCACGAGTACAGAAATAATGCGAGGTCGGGATAATATTTTTGACTAGTAAAATGTAAAATATGAGCATAATATTGTGCTTTTTATTAATAAGCGTTAAATAGACACGTAAGTGTGTGAGGAAAAATATCATCATGTACATAACGGGAAATTATTGCTCGAGTATTGCAATTGATACTGTGAAACATTAAGGAGGTAAACATGCCTATATAATTCCGTATATGTACATATTTACATGAAATAACCAAAGTTATGGAATGTGATATCTTTTCTACGATTTGGCATAGAACTTAAGTTATATTTTATTATATAAAATCATCTGAAAATCTGGTTCAGTTGTAGAAATACTATATAATATACGTTGTATGCGTAACTATCCTGCTACCTGGATTAAGTATTTCTGCCGTCATTAATATAAAATAGGGTTCTATTTTATAATTAATGACCTTTTGGGTACGGTACTGTACAAAGGAAGGCTTTCTCGGTTGCATTTTGAAAAACGGGCAATTGTTTTTATGATTAGGAGATATCCTGCCTATCTGACAAACATATCAAATGTGTCTTCTTTATCCCAGTTGTATCCCGTTGCTATATCAGAGGAGCTATCTGACCACTGCAAACAAAGCAGCGACACTAGGCCCTATAATTTAGTTTAGGTCGAACTCGAATATACGAATTCCTACTCACAATATTTTCCACCGAAAGAGAAGGAATCGAAACACGTATTGGTACATCGCGGGGTTTGACCCTGGACTAACGGAATGGTAGATCGAACCGCTAACCACTAGACCATCGAGGATTTGATATATTTGTTTCGACAAAATACTAAGCTACAACATATACAAGAATAAAAAATATTCTTAAGTATCATCAGCAAAAAAACTTTGGACTCGCTTTCTACAAAAGTTGCGATGACAGAGGAATATGAAATTTGGCACACTTATAGTTTATGAGTAGGAGAAATGCAGAACGGTAATATTTTTCAATGGTAACGCTTATAAGGTACATTAAATCAATAAATAAAACATTACACACACTACCATGCATTTGACACACAAAAACGTTACATGCATGCCTACATACTCTGTTGTCAAATTGTTTGTTTTTTTTGTCAAAACAAAATGTCTATCGCAAAATGCATCGCAAAATAACTTATAATTTAAATTTATGACGGTCAAATTACCACTAGTACTTATAAAATCTCAATTCAACAAAAAGAGCTACCTAATCAAGATTATAAACCTTCTATTAGAATAAACGAAGAGGTCACCATTTGAGGTTGTTTCGACGAGTCATCTCGATATCCGTCAAATAATACCAATAAAAAATGACCAATATGCGATCCCTCGGATATTTAGCAACGTCAATGAACTTTAAATCAATATGTGCTTACGATAAATTTGGTCATGTAAATTTTTAATGCTTGAAGTTTTTTTGTTGACATCGTGTGCGTTATTTGCGATACTTTGAAAATACGTCAGTATTGAATATACTTCGCTTTAAACTCGCGATTTTCCTTTGTGATTCTAGGGAATAATGTGATTCAGAATACTTATTTATTAAAATGACACATACCTACATTTGTAACATTAAAAAAATCATTACTTAAATGGATATTTTATATACACGTATTGTATATACACCAAAATAACATTTTTTAAGATTTCTGTCTATCAATTAGTTTGTTCCGCTCTACAGATTAGCCATCGCTGGAACGGTTGGACTAATTTTGATGAGACTACGGACAGCTGATATAATAAGGAATAACTTAACCTACTTCTATTTAATTAAATTCTTATACGGACGAATTCGCGGGCACAATTTGGTAAATAGGTAGGTACCTATTAATACTTTTGTCAGCAAAAAATATCTAAATCATCACAGATCCTTAATTGGTTCAAATATGATTACCACACTAACATAATAAAAATACAAAATATTATATTTTGTATTTTTATTATGTTCGCTTATATAGCTTCGCCTATGACTTCGTATACGATTTTAGCGTTGGCCTGTTGGTGAAAGTATTTTTTTAATCTTGAGGCGGAAAGTGGTAATATTCCAACCACTGCTAAACTATCTTGCTACTTTTCGACTCGAGCTGAAAAATATCATACTTCTCAGGCGTAAAAAGAAGCTTATAATCTCAAAACATTATAAGGGGAGTGTGGTTACGATCGGTTCAGTAGTTTCGGTATGAGTAGCCGCCGAGGTAGGCACAGTCAGAAAAAAAAATCAAAAAGTGCAAAAGAATGTAGAACACATTTGCTATCCGTTTTTACCCGCATTTATCTATTTTTATACAATTTATTTTTAATATGCAGAATTCACTTATCGTTTCGTGCTATATGTTTTGGAGAGAACTGAGGCAAGAAATGAAACTACATTTAAAATAATGTAGCGCGCAAAAAAAGCAAAAATAGCTAAAAAATCATAAACTAGCTAAGTTAATGTATTATAATTTTTTCCAGTGTCAATAGTGTGTACAACTGGTTGGATTTGTGTACATTAGACATATCTGACATAGTTTTAACTAACTGAGATCAAAATCAGTCCAGCCGTTTCAGAGATTAGCGGGTACAAACAGACATAAAAACAAAAATTAAAAAAATATTTTGGTATGTGTTACCGCAATATTGACAATTTGCATGTATTATTTTATCATATAATTTTTATACATTAAAAAATGTCCTACCTACTTGTATAGAATTCACTTTAAAATTTAATTATATGTATAGATAATACCTACGTAAATAGATATGGAGTTTGATAACATATAAGTAAACAAAATTATAATTGTTTCTTTTCTACAAATCCTCAATTTTAGGCGCCTTTCGCTAGCAACTGCTTTAATCTTTAATTAAATCCAAAGAATTTAAAGCGTTTGATGTGTTCGTTTACATTTTGACGGCTTACAAATTAACGGGGTAATGTTGGCAACATTACCATGGATAATGTTTATCCCGGTATGTTGGTAAACTATTTTCGATGGCGCCATATTTCTCTTACCTTTGAATACTCAAATGCAACAGACGCCAGCGGTTGCGACATCACAGCCGGACTCTGGCATGCAATGTGCGTTTGTTCCATACGCAACCTAGCAGGCTTGGGTTTATCCGAATTGTAAGTGAAAGTTATTCAGATATATCAAATTGTCAGCTCGAAATTGCAGAATTGTCTTCAAAAGGCTTGAGGTAGCAGCTGGATAAACACCCCCCGGCCCATATGTCTACAGTGACATCAGCGTTGTTGCAAGGTTTCACTTGTAGGTATATTCTTTTGTTTAGCACGGAATGTTTATAAAGTGTTTTAAATTCAAGAACAATGAAAAACAAAGTGATCAGTTAGTACCTACTAAATTCTTTCTTTTTCTCTCTTGTCTTTTCCTCTATCCCATGTTAGTTGTAGGACATCTCTCGTCGGATATATAAGCTCGCCTTGTAGCGTGTGTATAACATGGTTTTGATGCAAAAGGTATAAATATTATAATAATATAAAGGCATGGTAATCGTATATTTACTTTCGTCCACAGACTTTTCGAATTACATCGGTTAGAATTCTTTACTAACATCTTGGTCAACGCTTGCCAAAAAATCTATTTTCAGCAAAATACCTACCCACAGTCGACATTCACTTTGAGGTGTTTTGCCAATGCCACATGCATCTTGTTTTAATCTTAATCGTAAATAGTTTGTTTCTCAAAATAAACTTTTTCTTGATAACTGTTTTTTTTTTTGCGCATTTTCAACAATTTTTAACTATACCAATCAGTGATATTTTAGACGCTATAAAAAGACTTTTCAGACTAAAATAGTCTCGAGCTAATTATATTTATTAAAGAAATTACGTGACGAATGTTAACCAATATGTGGGATTTTCACCTATGTGATATGTTTGCCAAAATTGAATTAGAAAAGAATTTAGGAAGCGCTGTAGTCACTTATTTTCGATTCGAAGAACGAGAAGTTTAAAAAACGGGCCAAGTGCGAGTCGGACTCGTACGCGAATTCAAACAGGTAAAAAGGTACGTTCGTTGTATGTGAGCCTCCTTATATTATTTACGACGCACGGGTGTGGTCCCACCGTAGAATCGGCAAGTAATTAAATGATAAACATTTTTATTATTTTTCTCTTTTCTTTATTTAGATTATTTGTCTCATTATATAATACTAGGTGATGCCCGCGACTCCGTCTGCGTTGTTTATCATCCCGCAGCAACTACGTTATC
>DVZL01002784.1:0-14901 GCA_018236625.1 Lasaia peninsularis
AAATTAAAAAGGTTATTACTTTCATATAACCCGTATATATTTTTACTTCGATTGAATATGATCAGTTCATTATTGTCTCGCAGTAAAAATATTTACTTGGTAAAAGAAGTTTGTTTACAAAAATTGTAGCTTCTCGTGACGGGTAGTATACGTATCACAAAAGAAGACGAAAAAATGTCAGATCTCTCTGTATTTCTGTTTTTTCATAAACAGATATTGCGTTTAATAAAGAATACAGAAATATAAAATCGCAGTAAAAGACTCGTAGGTGTGTGTGTACTCGGAAGTTTTTTTTATCTGGGATATGTGATATTTATATCTTATTATTTTATTTTAAGAGATAGTTGAAGGTGCCTTTGCTCTAGGCTACACTCTATTTTATATACTTGTAATTGAAAACTTAGACTCTCGCGGATGAAATTTTGAATAATAACTACAACTTTAAATTCAGACTCTTAATTTGGAGTTTAGTAAAAATGTCCCCCACTCTCTTATGTTCTAGGTATACTTCTCAATTGGAATATTGTTTAAACATTCTATTGACGAACTCATTTGCACTGTCTGCATGGTAATGTCATTATATCTTTGTATTGGAGAAAAACGCGTATTCACTAAAACTAATCAATATAAGCAAATGTGGTAATAAACGTCGAAACTAACCTAATCGAGATATGATTTTATATTTAAACACATTATCTTGATAATATTTTTTTATGAAAATTTAATCTAAAAAAAATGTGTTTAATATTATATAATAAATTTATTTAATGGAAGAAAATATTTACTTGTTTTTTCATTATACTTTTTCCTTTACACGGTTATTATAATATGATTATTTCATTGATTTTACTTTTTCTGTTTCTTTAAAATAACAATAAAACTATTTACCTTGTTATATATAATATTTATATCAACTCATATAAATACATAAATACTAATCAATAATAGTTATTTATTATTTAATACATGTTGGTTTAGTAATCTGCTTAGAAAATCTCTTCTAGCAAAACCTGGAATAAAAGTGGGAAGTTTTTTTGACTCTTTACCTTTTTTGTGCTTTAAATTTTTGAGTTTACTCTTTTCAAAGATAATTAAATAAGACAGTCTACAAAACAGATTAAGATAACAATGATTATAATTAACTAACTATTATTATGTTTGTTGTTCAACATAATAATTATATTATTGTTTTTAAGAGTATCTTAATTTGTTTACATATGTATGTCATTAAATGAAGTTCAGTAACGGACTACAGATAGTTGCCTTACTCAGTAAAGGGTTAATGAGTAATGTGACGTGCGAGTATGACGAGATACGTTACGCGTTTTCCTCCAAATAAGCTTGCATAACATTTCACGCTGCGGGAGCAGAGGCGGCGCTCGCTGGGCGCGAGCGTGTCCTCCAGCTCGCTCGAGGGGGAGTACCTCGCCGAGCGCGAGCGAGCCGGCCACGACAAGGTCACACACATCAGACTCGCTGCTCACACGCACTTTTGTGTTTTACGTCCGACACCTAGTCGACAATTGTTAGCTCGTGTTGACGGTGACTCTCATATGGTATACATCTAATACCATCAGGAGAGCCGTGTCCTCGGTCACTGCCTTATCACACAAAAAAATTACAACAGTACCCACTATTATTTTCCAACAACCTTGCCTTCTATCATATGACATTTTCAAAACTATACTCTAATTTGATGCAATGAAAGTAATGAAAACAAAAATAAAATTCAACGGTATAAAAAATTAGTTATCCTTACTTTGAAAAAGCTAATTATTTAACAATATTTGCAGTTACGCTTCTATATCATTCATATTTTAGACTTGGAACTAGATTTGTTTTTTGTGTATTTTGTTTCAGTAAAAGGTAAAATATCGTACTATTATATAAATATCTCTGTTACGTTTAAAGTTTTCTTATCATATTGTTTGTCTTTTATATCACAT
Source organism: Lasaia peninsularis (assembly GCA_018236625.1). NCBI lineage: Eukaryota > Metazoa > Arthropoda > Insecta > Lepidoptera > Riodinidae > Lasaia > Lasaia peninsularis. Next base: position 1,947 of record DVZL01002784.1, read on the forward strand.
TGTTAAGTTAATTAATAAAATAGTTTTTTTTAATACTTATGAGTTATGACTTAATACAGTTTCTTCTTTTCAAAATTGACTGATAATATGTTTGAGGCTGTACATTTAAATAAAATTGTGCTTGGTTTTATAATCTTGTGTCCCTATTCTACTGTATTGTTATAGTAGTACTAGAATCGTTGTCGATATATAATTTTTTTTCGAGTAAAAAAGACATAGTCGTATAATTACCAGTTTTTGTTGATTTTAGTACATAGGTATATTTATTATTTTGGTAAATTTCATCAGTTTTCTATTTTTGGTAGTTTATAGTACTGTTTTATAAGCAGTTGGTTGAATCGTTTAAACTAATTAGTTATAGTCAGAAACAGTCTCATTGTTTCTTTAGGTATGTTAGTAAGGCCCTATAATTAAAAATATATATGCCTAATATTATGTTGATTATATTTTATCTTCAAACAAATGGCTCGATAAGCGAGAAGTCAATGCAAAAAAATTGAAAAAAACTACAGTAGCCAGTATATTTTTTATATAATTAACATTAATCTGTATTAAATTAGTAGCGATTTCATAGAAATTTGTATTGTGTTCCCTCGTCATATTAGAGTTAATCATTCCACACTTTGCACGAGACACCTTAGGGTCAAGGGTCACTAATGCAGAACTGGATTGGTATTCAGGCTAATTTAATCAATTATTTCAATAGGACTTTTGCAATCATAAAGAATAATTCTATGTTGCAGTAAGTTATCCAAGACATTTTAATAATAAGTTTTAGGAAAGAAATTATGGATAAATTAGATGTTAGCTTGTTAACTTATTTAAAAAAAGTACGTTTTGGAGATTGCATCATTCGGTATATTCATAACCTTGACATTTAAGGGCTACTTTTTATAATATTAATTATAATCAAAAATAGATAATACACATATATATTTTATACATCTAATATAATTTAATTGCTTGGATGTCGAAATGGGATTTGCACTCAGTTTAAAAATATATGTATAATTACTGTCATATTAAACATTGCAGAAGCCTCCGCCCGGTGCGGTTAAAGTGATGCCGACGTCTCCTGGTGAAAAGGAAGAAAAGAAACTTGCTGAGCAAAAGAAACCAGCAGAAAATGGTAGGTCTATACCTTTTTATTATTACAAAAAATAAAAGTTAGGGCTAAATTTGGAAACGGTGGTAGTTTATGGTGGACAGGGTTAAAATAAGTCGGGTGAAAATAAAGTTTATAGATAATAATAAGATAATTATAGTATATAATATATTGTTTAGTGAATAAATAAATATGGATTATGTTTTAAAATATTTTGCGCACCACATTTTGGTAGAATATTTTGGTATAAATAAAAACTTTTATTTTGTAACAACTTTTAACACACCTATTCCACAAATAAATACATTTTATTTCATTTCATAAACAGCTTACTGTGATTCTGATACGGACGCCGACTTTGTCACGGCAGGATAAGGTTGTCCTGGTTATGTCACAGTGATAGTAACTCATTAAGACTTAATTTGTGTGTTAAATATTGCTATAACTCCTTCGACCGCCTCGTTAGTCGAGAGGATAGCGTAAACGCCTAGTGTCTCAGACAACCGCGAGGCTAGGGTTCTATTCCCAACAGAAGATATATTTTTTTATAATGAATAATAATAGTGATTTATATTTGGGGATTAATTAAGCTTTATTATTCACATGTAATAAATTTATGAAACAACCAAAGTTATTAATTTCTTTTCGTTGCGTTTAGGTACTGATACATCAAGCGATCCAGGCATCGTAAATAACGTGGACACACCTAAAAAGTCGAAAGTAAGTAGCTTTTCCAAATCACTACACATTAAATAAAGTATGGTAGATTTTCAATCATTAATTCTAAAAGTAGATTTTTGTGTATACAATTTAATGTAAATACTTCATGTTAGAGCATAGCATGAGCATTTTATATGTTAATTTCGCACTGTGTGTTGTCAGTCGAGACGTTCGATTTGCAATTATAAAGCATTATGTTACACCAATATTTATAAAATATGATTTTGTATGATTTTCTTATTTTATTTTTTATCCCTCTTCCCCAATCAGGGAGGCTTTGCGCTGTTTGGTGGCAAGAAAGAAAAGTCACCTAAAGAGGAAAAATCACCCAAAGAAAAATCATCCAAATCTCCCAAAAAAGATAAATCCCCCAAAGAGAAATCTCCAAAAGAGAGATCTCCAAGAGACAAATCTCCTAAAGATAAAATCAAAGAAGCTAAAGCTAAATCTCCCGTGCTCGAATCACTTAGTGATAACTCCAACCTTGATAGCTCTGTTGATAAGAGTCCTATTAAAGGAGACGAAAAACCGAGCTTCACAAAACCATATGAGTATACGGATACTGAGAAGAGTCCTACACGAAAACCACTAACGAAAGGTGCATTTAGTTACGAAAAAGAACCTATAAATGATGAAAAACAACGAGCTTTAGATGAAAGCCAAAGTCCTGGTACTCGGAAGGCTGGTCTTGCTTTTAACTATGCTCCTGGTGAAGATAGAAAAGTAGCTGAAAGTGCTGAAAAACGTAAAACACCAGAAGATTTAAGTAAACTTAAAACACCGGGCATTGATTACGTACAATCCGCAGCTTTGAAAGAACAAGCTAAAACTCCAAAAGCAAATGTCATAGACCCTACACTTGCATTATTAGATGCAGAAAGGGCGCATCATCAAGCACCGACTGCTATAGCTCCAGTTATAGTGCCTAAAGATGACAATGAAATTAATGTTGTTATAATAACTGGTCGATTAAATCCGAAAAGTAAAAAACTTGATGATGCCAATGGTACTGTACTTATAACAAAAGGTACGCTGAATAGTGCTACAGGGAAAGTCCAAACAGAAAAGGAGTTGATAAATACAAAATCTGGTGAAGTTAGCTATACAGATCCAGTTTCAGGAAAGCAGGAAGTGAAGAGTGGTCATGTCGATTCTAAAACAGGACACATACTTTTTACTTCGGGTGTAATTGATCCTAAAACGGGCAAAATTGACCCGACTCTAGCTCAGCAGTATTGTTTCGTGAAAACTTCTGAAGATAAAGTAGGAGCTAAGCCTGGTCGTGAGGTTCGGTTAGTTGTAATTACTGGAAAGTATGATGGAAAACATAAGAAATTGGATGCGGCACATGGGCATGTCGATGTCTCAAAAGCTGTTGTGGCTTCTGATGGCATAGTCTCATCTAATTATGGTGTTATTGATCCTAGAAGTGGTAAAATTAATTATGTTGATCCTAAAACAGGAAAACAAGATCCAAAACAAGCATATGTCGATCAAAAGACTGGTAATCTTCTCGTCACAACCGGTGTAGCTGACCCGAAATCAGGAAAGGTTGATTCTTCATTAGGTCAACAATTCAGTATAGTTGAAAAAGACGCCACAAAAGCTAACAGGGAAGTGAGATTGATAGTTATTACCAGTAAATATGACTTGAAAAATAAAAAATTAGATCCGTCATTTGCTCACGTGGATTCCATCAAAGGTGTATTAAGTGGTACTGATGGAAAGATTTATACTGAATATGGTATCATAGATCCAAGAACTGGAGATATTCAAGTCACTGATCCAAAAACCGGAAAACAAGAAACCAAAAATGCTAAAGTTGACCTTAAAACTGGCAATATTCTTTTGCTTTCTGGAGTTGTTGATCCTAGAACAGGTCAACTAGACACGACACTAGGCCAACAATACAGTATTGTAGATAAACCAACAACGACATTCGCTGCAGTGCCAGGACGTGAAGTGCAAGTAGTTGCAGTTACTGGAAAATATGATTCCAAGAATAAGAAATTAGAAAATCCCAACGGCTTTGTTGAGACATCCCATGCTATACTAAGTGATAAAGATGGCAAAGTTCACAGTAACTTTGGAATACTCGATCAATCTACAGCGAAAATATATTACACAGATCCCAAAACAGGTAAAAGAGATTCTAAGCCAGCTGCTATTGATATAAAGAGTGGAACCTTCCTCATTACCCAAGGTATTGTAGATCCGAAAACAGGCAAAGTAGATTCATCTTTTGCACAACAATTGGCAGTAGTTGATAAAGATGCTCCTAAAGGAATACCAGAGAGACACGTCAATTTGGTTATTATTACTTCGAAGTATGACCCAAAACACAAGAAGTTAGACATATCTAACGCACACGTAAATACGTTGCCTGGTACTATAGATGACGATGACAAAGTTCATACAGAGTTTGGTCTTATTGACCCTACTTCAGGTCAAATAACTATCACCGATCCGATAACAGGAAAGCAAGAAATTAAAAAGGCTACCCTTGATCCTAAGACGGGTAATTTATTACTTATTTCTGGAGTTGTTGACCCTGTTACAAGGCAAGTTGATCCTTCATTAGGTCAGCAATACACAGTTGCTAACAAACCAAAAGACACTTTTGCTTCAATCCCTGGCAAAGAGGTACAACTGGTTATTATAACTAATAAATACGATACGAAATACAAGAGACTCGACAACCCTAACGGTCATGTTGAAATTTCACGCGGTATTGTTGCGGCTGATGGTAGAGTACACACGAACTTCGGTGTGGTTGATCCTAAAACTGGCAAAATTGAGCAGCAGGATCCTGTCACAGGTAATATTGACACAAAACACGCCGTTGCTGATCCTAAAACGGGACATCTCATACTCACATCTGGAGTTGTTGATCCAAAAACAGGAAAGGTTGATCCATCTCTTGCCCAACAGCTCAGCATTGTAGACCAAGACGGCAAACCTCTTGAAAGAGAAATTCATCTTGTTATTATTACTACTAAGTATGATCCCAAAACCAAAAAAATGGACCCCAGCGCTGGTCTTATTGATACAGTTACAGGGACAGTAGGTGCCGATGGCAAGATACGCACTGAACTTGGATCTATTGATCCTGCCACTGGTGAAATTATAGTAACAGATCCTAAAACAGGTAAACAAGAAATCAAGAAAGCTCATGTTGATCCAAGCACTGGTCATATGTTGATTACTTCACAAGTTGTAGATCCAAAGACCGGTAATGTAGATCCCACGCTTGCGCAACAATATAGCATCATTAATAAACCAGTAGTAGCACATCCAAAACCACATTCAAAAGGAGAAGTTCGTCTGGTAATAATTACAAGTAAATTCGATCCTAAAACTAAAACCGTTGACGCTGGTGCTGGAAATATAGATGCTTCTAAAGGATATGTTAGCGCGGAAGATGGAAAAATTCATACAGACTTTGGTATTATTGATCCCAAATCAGGGCAAATACTATTTAAAGATCCTGTCACTGGTAAACAAGAATTAAAACAGGCGGAAGTTGATCCTAAAACAGGAAATATAATAGTTACATCATCGATAGTAGATCCTAAGACAGGCAAAGTGGATCCTGCATTTGCCCAGCAGTTTATTATTGTTGATAAAAAGAATGTTCTTGCAAAGCCTGCAATAACACAGCGGTCCAGTGTTTCACCAAGTAAACAAATTCCATTACCTGTTAAAACTCCAACATCAACTCCAGTACAGACGCCATTACAATCGCCTGTGCGTACCTCTGCACCTGTTGCTGCTCAAACTCAAAAAGCATCTCCAATAACTACAGTACGAGCAATGTCTCCGACTAAACCTACCTCTGCCCCGCCTGAACCGCCAAGAAAAAAGATTGTTAAGATTATGGTAATATTCACTAGGATAGATCCTAAGACTAGAAAACCTGATTTCCATACAGCAGAGGTAGAACATTTAACTGGCGTTCTAGATCCTAATGGTCTTATTGAAACTAAATATGGCGTCCTTAATTCTAAGAAAGGAAGTATGGTCTTAACTGATTCTGCAGGACAGAAACAAACTAAAGATGGTCTGATTCTTAATGAAACAGGACAAATATTTATTAACTCCGGTGCGGTGGACCCCAAAACTGGAAAGATTGATTCTAACTTAGGCATGATTGTGAGCATTGCCAAACAAGATGACCCTGTTGTCGAAATCACTGGAATAACAGGACCCGTTGATCCCAAAACTGGCAAAGTAGATATAGAAAAAGGTGTCGTAGAACACACTAAAGGCAAAGTTGACGCTGAAACTGGCAATATTTCAACTAAATACGGTGTTATCGATCCTACTAATGGTGTGATATTTGTGACTGATATAGCAGGTACAGACACAAAATCAATATCCATTGATGAAAACAATGGTCAAATAACTGTTGTTGGAGTAACAAATACTAAGACTGGGCTAATTGATCCAAAATTAGGTCAGATTTTAGTAGTGGGCAGCCACATCGACCCAGTGGTGGAAGTGACGACATTTGTTGGTAAACTAGATACCAAGAAGGGCATTATCGAACCGAAACATTCACTTATTGAAAGCAGTACTGGACAACTAAATCCAGATAATAATAAAATTGACACAAAATATGGACAAATTGATTTGGTTAAAGGGACAGTTACTTATAACGATCCAAAAACTGGTAAATTTGAAAGCAAAGATCTAAAAGTTGATCCTGTTACTGGTCAATTTTTATTACGAAGCGGACAAGTTAACCCGAAATCCGGTAAACCTGATAAAGATATTGGCAGACTTATGTGTTTAAGAATAATTCAAACCAAAATTGATCCAGTATCCGGCAAGCAAATTGTTTCAAACGAACCAAAGAACGTTAAAGTGGATCCAAAAACAAACCAAATTTGGATAGCCGGTCCGAAAGACCCGCAAACTGGAGAGACTTTGTATACTGCTGGACAAATTGATCCAAATACAGGATACATCATCACTGTTTATGGTCGTTTAGACCCCAAAACGGGTACGATCACCCGAGCGACAGACATTGACAAAGCTCTCATTAAAGTAGATCCAGTCAACGGGCAAATTTACACAGCAACAGGAGAAGTCGATCAGGATAATCAACCGTTATATTCGGCTTCACAAGTTGATCCTGGTACAGGAGAAATCTACACAAAACTCGGAAAAATAGACCCAAAAACAGGCAAACTCATCATAATTAAGATATTTATCATCACCCAGAAGGATGACAAGGGAAGAGTTAAAGAAATCGATCCCAAAGAATGCACGATCGACGAGACCACTGGAAGAATTATTACAACAAAAACCGTCTACGTTTACCAAATTATTGACCCCATCACTGGCGAAACTATCGATGTTGATCCAGACGACCCTAGACTTAAAGGTGCACGAACCACAGTAACTCAAACCATGACATTATCAGGCAAAATTGATCCTGTTACTGGTAGAATAAAGACTGAATACGGTGATATCGACCCCGACACTGGTGATATAGATCCAAGCACAGCCGTTAGAGATCCGGTAACAGGACAGTTAATTCTACACTACTCGCAAATTGATCCATCTCATTTTGAAGACAAGAGTGGAAATTATACAATAGAGAAAGAAACTCAAGATCTTCCAGCCAATATTGATATTCAAACCGTAAATACGCATAAATTCTCAACATTCGGCAAAGGCGAAAGTCCTGCACGAGGAGATGAACCGAAAACTTTCACTGAATACACAACAAGCGAGCATATTAGGCATCAAGGCTATGTGTCTTCAACCCCCTTATCCTCAAAGATCCCTATTTCACAGCGAGCCAAAAAGACCCCAACACCTCCGGTGGTCGTTAAAACGACGACCAAACAGCTTCTCACAAAGAACGACGAGGGCGTGACGCACAACGTCGAGCAAGAAGTAGAAAATCTCGGCACCGGGGAGGTGACATTCTCGACCCACACTAACAAGGTTGGTTTTTTGTTTGATTTTACAAAAGGCACTTAGACGCCTCCATTTAAATGTCGTTTTATTTTCTTTTAAGTGTGTTAAGCTTGGAAGCTTAGTAGTGACTTTAATGTTAGCTAATTTTTTTTATCGTGTATATAGTGATTGCATGTCCCTAACCTTTAACTAGGCCGAAAGCTTAGAACCGATGGAAGGCAAGAGTCCGTACGTCACCGCGCGCGCCGTCACCACGCGGACGGCCACCACCCACCACGACCTGGACACCAAGGCCAAGACACAGCAGATGGAGGAAAAGACCGTCGCGCATACCCTCACGTCCTCGGCCACGAGGCAAGAACAAAGGGTTTTGACGCAGGAGGTCAAAACTACGGTGACCACCGGCGATCAGGTATACACCACACCATATAGTGTATCTCACTGTAAGCCCATCCGTAAACATGTAGCATGTTGGTTTGAGTTTTACCAGTCATTTCTTGGATGTTTTTTTATTTCTCCTTCAGCGGTTTTTGCATTTTATATTTGTAGTCTACGAGCTCGTGAAAAAATACAATTTAGTTACCAAGAAGGAAAATTTAAAGTATGATGCTGAATTATATAATTTGCTATTCTGCTATTAAAAAGGGGGTGGATACTGTATTAGATTGCTATTTTTTATTTTCGAGCTAGATGCTAGCTTCTATTTTATTAACTAATACCCTAATACAAAAACAAAGCGATTACAAATAAAAATAGATAAGACTGCTTTGAAAATTCAACATAATATTTTATCCTATTAGACACACAAAATTTACCAAAACGCCCGGGTTTTCAATATGATTGACTTTTACGGTAGCAACTACACAGGCAATCAGATTCAAATAGTCGTTTATATTCATCAGGTCACAACTTGCCTTAACGCCAAGGCTCATACTTACGACACCTACGCCAGATTGTTGATAGGAGCGGATCGTTATTATTCGACAAAGCCCAGCACATTGATATCTTTAGATATATCTTATTTACGAAAACTGCCATGATATGTTTTCTTTAATGCTATTGGTGGTACCCGATGAAATTGGCCGATTATCCCACATCTGTATAAAAAAATAAATTTGGAGTGTCTGTATGTAATGTTAAAATAAACGTTTTTACTAAATGCATATGTATGTTTACAAGGTATATATACCAAAATAATATTTTTTAGAATTTTTGTGTCTATCTATTTGTCTGTTTGTGCCCGCTAATCTCTGAAACGGCTGGACCGATTTTAACGAACCTTTCATTGGCAGACACCTAATGTTATAAGGAAAGCCTTAGGCTACTTTTAAATAAAATACCTAATTATATAAATACGCGGACCAAGTCGCGGGCACAGCTTGGCTATTATAATATTTTTGGTTGTGAAAATTAAAAATAGCATTGTATTTGTTTTTGAGCTCTTATACTATGATTTAACAGTGAAGTTTTGTCTAAGGGAACAAGGGAAATTTCTTTCATATTTACATAAGGCGTCATAATAAAGAAGCAGATTTCCAGCACAGACAAGCACGAGGTGCGCCTTGACGCCTTTTAGTAGTATTCTTTCAATAATTCTAACATTATTTATATATATGAAATCCAAAGTTTTAGCGTACCTATGCAATTTTAGCTATAAAATTAAAGGTACTATAATTTGTTTGAAGATTACACTCCTAAAAACGACCTGTCCGCAACACTAAACATCTATCGTATTCTCATAGGGCCGGCTATCTCACACACATTACCGGTTTGTCAACTACACAAAACTAGCTGAAAGGGTTAGTGGATACTCTACATTCGGAGCAGGTCTTTGTTAGGAGTTTAATGTCCAGATATTCTCCTCTGCCATGGAACAAGAGATTTGATTATTTTTTTGGGAGGAGACAGTGACAAATCACACGTCGCTGCTGATGATAAGAGACAACTGTGGTCTACAGATACCACATAAACGGCGGGGTAGGTTGCCGGTACCGGACGAGAACATGACAATTTCGCTATGTCGCTAGGATTGAGTAATTTGCTGGATCCCTAACCGAGCAAGTTCTTAGAGCACTCTACCACCAACCAGACCTCCCGGTAAAGATCCAGTTATCCTATGCTCACCCATTACGAGCTGCCAGGCGGTCTATTCTATACAGGGTGTTATATTCTGTATTTATTTTTAGTAAGGATTATTTATCACTAATGATATTGAAACCACTCTGAGATTATTCCAAATACCCTCAGAGTGTTACCCCTGTACCGACCTATTTGTATCTGAAACCTGCTTCTTCATGTACGCACTTCACACAAAACTAAATGATACTCGTAATATCATTACTGAAAATTTGCAAAAACCGCAATGACAGCATGTTTGGATTATGTTCTAATTTTACTTTTTTGTTTCTCTCCCCCCATTATGGATGCCATTATTAACGCATCTTGAACATCCTCTGTGATAATATCTTCCCAACATTAACATTACTGGATCATGGCACATTAAACCCTGGCACCAGCAGCTAACCAGACGCGGCTCAGAGAGTTCCCTGAGCAGTGGTGACTCTGGTACGCCGATCGACTTCGAAGAGGGCTCTGGAGAAGCTCATTACTACGTCGAAGTAAGTATCGTTCACAAAATTGGGTAAAATAAGGTACACGTTACGTAAAGCTATCTACTCTCGTACTCCTAAACGTGGATTGGACAGATGCTATGGTGACAGCAACAGTTCAGGTTTATTACATCAGCTTAGCTGCTTCACCACCACCTGGTTTTGGGTGATATAAATTTCATTTAGGACGTCATGGCAATATATGAGATATACGTCAACGTCCTTAATCATAAAGAAATGTGAAATATTGTTTATAATAAAAAGACTTTATAAAGAATTGATTAATAAAATTAAAAAAATCACCGACATTATTTTAAAATTGAAATAAAGTGAAAATGCTTATAATGTTCTTATGAGTTTTTCAGTTAATTGCCGGGAATCGAACCCGGATCCTTGTATGTCAAATTCGGACTTCGACTACGCTCGAACATAGAAGTTAATTAATAATGATATACATCTATACAAATAAATAAAATTTTAGTGTCTGTATATAATAGTAAAATAACTGTTCTTTACTAAGTGCATATGTATATTTACAAGGTACATAAACCAAAACAACGTTTAAAGAATTTTTGTCTGTCTGTCTGTACCCCCTAACCTCTGAAACGGCTGGACCGAATTTGACGGGACTTTCACTGGCAGACCGCTAATGTAATAAGGAACGAATTAGGCTACTTTTATTTTAGAAATCTATAAAATAATATATTTAAATAAAAACGCGGACGAAGTCGCGGGCACAGCTAGGAATACTATAGGTATAGGCCTTGTTTGACTATTACCATCAACTATTACCATATTTGAGCCGTATGTTTGTTTGGTGTCTTATCATATAAAAATACAACAAATAGTAATTAATAGCTTTAAGTAGTGCGTCTACTTTATTTTATCAAAACATTTTCACCACTATATACTACTGTCCACTAATTTTATGATGGTTTAACCGTCACTTTGTGATGCACTTGGTGAGATCGCCTGTTTTTGAATCATTTCACTGTTTGAATAGATATGCTCACAATAAGCTCACTTCATGGAATAAACAATACATTTTATTTCAGGCAACGAGAACGCGACTTAAAATTATATTATTATCTAAATATAAAATATATTTCAAAGTCTTATGTAGTAGCTAAATTTTTTTAAGTATATAGGCATTAGGCCTGTTATGTATCTGATATTTATAAAGATAAAAAGATTTCTGAACCAATGTTGATCTAACAGATCCTTAAAAACATTGAAAATCTTTAAATTAGGTTCTTAATAAACTTAGAAAATATAATATAGAATAAAAAAGTAAAAAAAAATAACTTTAATGCCGAGTCAGCCTGTCCCATGAATATGACAATGGGGACATGTGATCAGAAATAATGAAAGTTACCAAATATAAGAATATCGGCTTTATTGGAAAAATAAGAACACAAACAGTTTTTAAAATAACATTTTGAAATTATTTTGTATGAAAAGGATATAAAACATTATCTGCAAAGCGTATATCACATTTATCGGCAATTACATGCTGCTGGAAGTTACCACATGAGTCCCAGAATTTGTAGATACTGCGAGCAACTTTTTTATCAGTCTTGAGCCACTCCTATCAGATTGCAGCATCCCTGCCTCTATAAAGCGAAACGTTATAACGGGATCCGTTGACGTTGACAAACAGTGTCTAAAAACTTGTGTCCAAACCTTTTGGGTTTACCTTTTGTATTTGGCGATCATTTCATAAACAACTAAGCTAGATACAAAATTCCAATTTTTCGAAACAATTCATTGATTTTATCGATAAATGAGCAAATTTTATAACCTTTCTCTGTATTTTCAATTCTTGATTTGTCATTGAAATGTAGGTACCTAAATAGGATTTAATTTTATCAACATGATAATGAGACAATGTTCGTTCACCTAAAGGAATCTGTAAATCATCATCCCTACACCAGAAAAGTTTACTTTGAGACAAGTAGTGATAGAATAGAAAATCAAAATTTGAAAGTGATTTTGAATTTGAGTCATGCTTGTCCGAAAAGGATGATCTTCGACATAGTCAACTGTAAGTACATGAAAATTCCACTAGTCCTCGACTCGAGCTACACCTGATACTATCAGAACTCCCATTTTACCTTTTATGTCAGTAATTTCATCGGATGCGGTGGCTATATGGCAACTTGAGTTTCATTCAACTCCTCGCCACTACAATTCACAATATCTCGGAGATATTCTACAATTTCGGAAACCTTCAAAGTTTTTATATAACTTTTTCTCACCGATTATATGATCTATAAATAAAACAAAAACGTATAGTTACAGTGAACGTTTATTAAACAACAAATAGAAGCCTAAATTGTTTACTATTTGATAAAGAAAATAAAAATATCTTTATTAACCCGGAAAATTGAAACTGGAAAATTGTACAGACATGTTGTCAGTGTCATATTATATGACACTGGCAACATGTGTAATATATTTATAGTACGGCTTATTTTAAATGCAAACCACAAGTTTCCAAATTACATCTTGTTTTTATTTATTTTTGGTGGGAGTCTAATAATTAATTGTATGTAGTATGAAGTGAATAATGTTCCCTACATGGGAGGTA
>DVZL01002785.1:0-14899 GCA_018236625.1 Lasaia peninsularis
TATTATTGCATTGTCATCGGTCCTTGATAGGTGTGCAAAGTTTCGAATCAATCCGACTGCTGGAACTTGGCGAAAATTAAGCTTAGAGATTCCGCTACATACATACATACATACATACATACGTACAACCCAAACTAATAAAAGCGTATTAAAAATCTGTTCCTTTTTAATACTATAAACACTCGATCCAATTATAAAAAAAATATTTATTCGGAGTTCCTTTCGGATAGTCCAAGTTCGATCTCCGCCATTTACAAACAAAGCCGCAGTAAGCATCTAGTCGTATATAATGGGTTTTACTGAGTTTATTTACATTGATTATTTCGACACGGGTATTTCCGTTACAAAATAGGCAGTAGATAAGGAATGTTTTGATAAAACGTTACTACTTATATTGAAAACTACATCAATATCTTCACGGCAATTCTCTTAAGGATTAAGCAGAGAGAATGGGAGTCTGATATCGATATTAAATTCTACATGTCTATTTTTATACCCACAATCACAATATTATAATATAACTACGATCGCCCGGTTGTTGGTTGTGGAGGTAAGAGACCAACCACCGTGGCCTACAGACACCACTACAACAGTTTAGAGTATCGACTGACATACTTTCTGGACCGGAACACGACAATGGCATTATAGATTTCTACCGTTGCTGCACAGCCCTCTACCACCAGTGGGGTCATGTTGAATGTAACCCAATTTACCTATGCGTCGAGCATAGGTAAATTGGGTTACATTCAACATGACCACTGGTGGTCTTACGGCCTGCACAGTAGGAAGCAGTTGGTCTATTCTACACAGGGGACCATTATAAAAATATAATTAACATATTTTTAAAAATTGGAAAAAGATTGGAGCGTCTATATGTATCATTAACAGCTTTTTACTTAATGCATACGTATGTTTACAAAGTACTTATACCGACATAATATTTCTTAGAAATTTTGTCTGTCTGTTTGTTCCCGCTAATCTCTGAAACGTTTGGACGGATTTTGATAGGACTTTCACTAGCAGATAGCTGATGTAATAAGGAGTCACTTGGGTTACTATTATTTAGTTAAATTATAACGCGAACAAAGTTACGGGCACAGCTAGTTCTGAATACAAATTTCAAGCGAACGAGTAACAAGTGCATTGGAAAAACATGGGTTTTTACATCCACGATTGAGAAAGTAAGAATCATCATGTTATCTTTTCGAACTGTGCTTAACAGTTTTCACAAACTCCCAATCGGATTACGTCCATATCGTAGTTTCCCGATAATCAGATGATCTGAACGAGCCGAGATAAACATCGATTCATATCGTATTTAAAGATTCAAACGTTTTAGTTTCACTGTTACTCAAAAATGAACATTGTGATTGTGTGTTTTGTAGCTATCGGTGAGAATTTTATTACATTTTAAATAAGATTATTTTTAAATGAACAACCATTTGATTAGGTTCAAATACAAAAGTGTCTCTATTTGAAAATGGCATTTATTTATCAATTTAACGTTGGCTATATTTAATCTGTGTCGGTTACTTTATCGAAGATGCAGGTAGTCGCTGTGTGTGTCGGGTCTGTGTTCCCTGTGTAGAATAAGCCTTCTGCTTCTCTAGCAGGCAGCTCGTAAGAGGGGAGCATAAGGTAACTGGGTCACTTCCAAAATGATATTGTTTTGTTCCGGCATAAAACAGAGAACATGCACCCCATCTCCTGATGATAAGAGATAACCGTTTTCTAATGGTGTCTACACGGAGAATTGTAATTTAGGTTTCGAACCACTATTCCTGATTCTCCATTAACGCATGTATGTAATTATTTTATAACATTTCAGGCTTCAGTTGTTCTTCATCATATCCAACTTCAGATTCAACTAACAGAATAGTAAATGGATTTTCAGTAGACATAAGTGATGTTCCGTATCAAGCATCTCTGAGAAGAAGAGCTACTTCAGGATGGGCACATTCTTGTGGAGCAGTGGTCATAACAATAAGAGCCGCTCTGACAGCAGCACATTGTGTTTCTTCGTAAGTAACACCGTATCTTCCTAATAAATTTAAGTAACAAATGCTATGTTGCAGAATATGATGATAATGATGGTGCAGAAGAATTTTCTGATGGTAAAGAATATATAATCTGAAATGGAGTAAATTCACGACTTCGACAAACTAACGATGAAAGAGCACCAAACGAAATAATGGCAAATCGGTATTGATGCTAAAACTATATCAATAACTTCATTTTTGGGATGACTTAGATCAATGTAGATCTGTGTAGATTAAATAAAATGATCAATATAATTTTTATTTGACAGTAAAAAATTTCAAAGAGACCCTTGCTACTTTAAAAATTTTAGATGAAAAAATGTTAAATCTAAGCATTTTAAGGTATATTTGACAATGCAAAATGAACAAGTAAGACGAATATAAATTTGGATAGGTCATTGCAAAACTCTATTAGCCACGGTGTAGTAAATGAATGTCATTCTGCCAAAGGACAGACAATCTGGGATAAGTTTGATGCAATATAGTGACAAAATTTGAACCTTAACGACGTTTACGAGATTCTCAGTAGGCCCTTGAATGAAATTGTCTTTCTTGTTTTTCAAACGGCAAAGATTTATTAATTCTGCAAAATGCTAAACCTTTCACACAAACAAATGCTTATTTGTCTTTTACCATATTACAGATATGAATCAATGCCATCTCAGTTTAGAGTAACTGTTGGGACCTCAAATCGTCTTTCAGGAGGCAGTTCGTACGATGTTTCTAAAGTTATTTCCCATGAAGATTATTCGTCCATAACTTTACAAAACGACATAGCAATGGTGGTGACTTCTAAGATGATATCTTTTGGCAAGAACGTAAAACCGATTACATTCGCTGAGAGTGGACTTGACCTTCCGGCTGGGACGGAGGCATTAGTGTCAGGTTTTGGAGTCACATCGGTGAGTAATTATTATTTTCGTATTTTTTATGTGGTAAAATAACGAACCAAGCACATGGGTCTCTGATGGTAAAAGACAATATAGATGTCGTAGGTGCATCACTATCTGTGATCGGGCTGTTAGACCGTATGTCCAAGTCTCTAACCTAACCCTACCTTTCAAACCGGAACACGACAATGTCATTATGGCGGCACGAATAGGTGGATGCCTACCCGAGCAAATTGCTGCACAGTAGTCTGCCAACAGTGGTTATGTTGGAAGTGACCCAGTTGACCTATGCTCGCCTGTTACTGCCTGGTAGGGAAACAGATGGCCTATTCTATACAGGGGAATTGAACCAACACGAAGATTAGAGAATCGGATAACCGATTCGAATAGAAACTACTAGAAGATTGTACTTATTGACGATACTTAATGATCCTGCTGGACTTTTATATATGTGCAACGTGAAATTTGGTTGATTTTATTTCAAGCATTGGTTGGAAAAATAAATTGATGATAAGCGATATCAGTAGAATATTTTAGTTGGTCCGTGAAGAAATATGTGGCAAATGAGCAATGTTGATGCGCAAATCTTAACTCTGCGAAAAATTTACTACTGTATATGTAAACACTGCGAGCACGTACTTATTGCAGTTGCATTTACCGTCTACCCTCCAAACTAGAACACGTAATAGTGGATGTATTAGTCTACTACTAATACATAAAAAACCATAAAAAAATAAATCATACTTAATCAAGTCATCCTATGTAATTCAAACTTGATTTGGCTTTTATGTTTTTTGCCCTCTATTAGATCACCATTTAATTAAATAAGAATGATTTGATTGCCACAATTTATAAGGCTTTAGGAAAAACGTTAAAGTAAAAACATTTCAGTTTAAGTTAGTCTGAGAAATTAGAGTTACTTGTTAATGTTTGCTTTCTTATAGTATGGAGGTTCCGCGGCTACAACGCTTCAAGCAGCAGTCGTGAAAACAGTATCTCAGGTTACATGCGTAGGAGCCTACTTCAGGATTGGGGATATCACCCAAGGCATGATATGTGCAAGTGGGAGTGATCCACCGAGAGATGCCTGCCAGGGAGATTCTGGGGGACCTCTGGTGGCTAACAACAAATTGATTGGCATCGTCTCATGGGGAGAAGAATGTGCCAATGCTAGCTATCCCGGAGTGTACACTAGAGTATCAACCTATAATTCATGGATACATGGAAAGCTGTCAGAGATATACTCATAAACATTAATAAGTACTAAAAGTACTTTGGAGCAGTGGAGAAGCGCGTGTGCCGCCCGCCCGGGGCGGAAGACAATTTTGACGTCCTCTTGTTAAATATTTAAACTATTATTACTATACTTATATTATTAACATACTAACCGATTTCAAAATTCATTCAGCAATAAAAAGGTACGTTCCATCCGAGTTCTAAAAGATAATTTACCCCGGGAAATTTCATGTTGACTTGTATGCGGGTGAAATCCGCTGGTAATAATTTAAACGAAATGGTGAACTAATTCCAAAAAAATGTTTTATCAATAGGAAGCTACGTTCCTTCCGAGTACTATAGGCAGTAGTAAAATTGGTAGGTGAAGAAATCAGCTAAGTAGATACAAAAAACTCGTATTTTATTAATCGGTTGTAAAATTTTGCCGCCCCCAAAATGCAGCCCGGGGCGGGCGCATCCGCCCCCATCATCCACGCCGTCCTAACAAGAATCTGTCCCCAATGTTAGACATCTATCTCATTCTCTTAAGGCTATATTTTGGTTTTCTCCACTTCACAAATTTATCCAGTCTAGAATTAGCAATATATTTCAAGGACAGGTCTTTGTTAGGACTTAAATCCCTAGACAGTACATAAAGCTTTACATTCATAAGTTTCTTATCAACCACAAATTCAAACATATCCAATTTCTCAATCTTTTGGAATTGTATTTTTTTCATTTTTTTTAACGGAGAAGCAGAAACAGGAATTCGGACCTTCAATTTTTTGCTTAAAATATCAACCATGATTAACGGCTTATATTTTTTGGTTGTGGATAAAACGACTATAATTAGTTTTATTTATTTACATTCCCGAAAGGAAAACGAAAAGATACGATAAAGTTACTTACTGCCTTAGATCTGCGTAAAATAATAAGCGTGATTCGCACACTTAAAATTAAAGTGACTTAACTCACAATTTGTGTAATACTCGATTTTACCATTTCATTATATAAACTGACATTGTAATTGTGTACCTACTCAAAAAGCTAATCGACAAAATTTGATTAAAACCAATCGTTTGCGAAACACGAAAGAGATATATCAAGATGTATTCAATATTATAATTTGTGAAAAGTTTCTTGATAATTTATCATAAATTGCATTTTTTCAATTCGGTCACTTTAATTCTAAGCGTGCGGATATACATATATAAGATTATTTCTGGGCAACTTCTCGCAAAACTTGACTGTGTTTGCTTAATTCATGGTTTGTTATCAGAATTATTACCGACGCGTTTTATTAATTATGATAATACTGAAGATTAGGGGTTAAGTGCTTAATTGCATATTAAAAACGTGGGACTGATTAAGAATAATTTATAAATAATAATATATTATATAAAAAAGTTTTTGTCACAAATTATTTATCACTTTATATATTACTAATAACCAAGACTACCTACCTTACTATTATAATTAAAATTAATAATATTATGTAAGTATAACGTTTTAGCCAAATTAAAAATGTAGATAAAATATCAATTCAGTATTTAATTATGAAAAAAAAATAGTTATTTTTCTTTGTAATATTAGGCAAAGCAATATAATTTGCATCCTTGGTTTTAGGGTGACTACCCACATTTTATCAAATTTTTGTATCAAAGTAAATCGGTCAAAATTTGACGAAATTGGACTTTTTATGTCGTTTAACATAACAGTCTATGATCCGGCAGCAGAATTGTGTAGTTATATAGTACATGTTCAAAACCACATGTTTACTTATTTAAGACTGGCTACCCCCGCGAACTTCATGTCGCCCTCACTTAAGAGATGAAACTTAAATTATTCAAAATTAAAAAATGATGAAAATCTTCTCTTTTAAATTTAATTTAATTTCTGAACGGATTTTATATTGACATGAATATGATACTAAAGTCTCCCCATTGTTTTATCTTACCGGAACCCCTTCATTAAAACTGAAACTTTATGGTATGGTATTAAAGTTCAAATTGACTTTTGAGTATTATTACAAATCATTTGTATGGAAATATTGAAAAGTGTTGTTTTAAGATTTTGTCTCCATTAAAACTATCCTCGTACCTCAAGGAATATTATAAGAAGATAAAACCGTGGCCAACATAGTAATAGACAACATAGTAGTTGTAGGTGCGTCGCTGCCCTGTGGTCGGGTTGTGAGAACGTATGTGCAAGTCTAGCGGCTACCTACCCTCCGAAACAGAACACTACAATGTCATTATGGCGGCAGGAAAACGTATTTTAGATTATATGGTCTTTAAATACTATACAAACGTAAAATTTTATAGTTTAGTCATTGCAATACGTAGTGAAATTTACAACTACAACTACTATAGAAGTTGTTGAAGGAGGAGCCGTTCGCTGTATTATCGAGAGCAAGATCGCCGTCCGAGAAACTGGTGAGCGACGGTATTAGATTGAATCTTTTATAGAAAACTCCATAACGAGGTGAAAGGTATTCATTTACATACACCTGATTCATTTGTGAATCAATCTGATCTGTAGCAAAGAGGATATGTTCATCGAACTGGCGCTCCTAGATATAATTTAAGTCGAGAATATGTGTGTTTGTATCACTACCACTGCGACCATGTTAAGTGGTAGTTTTGCAATGCCCGAATTCGTACCAGACATCTTTATATCAGATGATTGATAAACTCAGCTTGGTAATGCACTTATAATATGTTTGGCGTCTTAAGACGAAGTTTTTTTCTTGGTGCTCCTAGATATCAAATTTCGCAGTTCATTACAGCCGGGAATATGTTCGTTTATCACTACCACTGTGACCATATTAAGTGGTAGTTTTGGGATGCCTGACTTTAAATTCTAAGCTTGGTAATGAAATTATATCACTGGCATTTAAAGATGACGTCTATTTCTTATTATAAGGAAATATGTCTATTTGTTTGCTTCTAATACCATGAAATAATAAAATGTAGATTTATACGTAGTACTGATCATTTCTTAGTAAAATGGTATAAAATAATAGACTAGATGTCTATTTGTTTTACTCTTTAATAGTTATGGTCTAATAACCCGCTAAACAACGACCTTTTTTATATTTCCATATTTTGGACTAAAATTTTTTAGACAACCCAATCGCAATATTTATTGACATATTTTATTTGATAAAAAATATCTTTCATCCATTAAGCAGCTCGGTGAAGTTCTTTGTAGGTAAAGTGGGGTCCTTTACTATTACAGATATATATCGATTTATAATGGCTGTTTGTTTTTAAAATTACGAGTTTTATAGATGTAAAAAAGATGATAATGACAACATATTTATATCAAGCAGCTATGAGATTACAACTTTAACCACTTCAGAACACAAAGCCAGCAAACATAGATGCCTTGAAATTCTGTCCAAGTCTATGATTACTTGTACCGAAGGTTGATAACCTATTCTTCCATAAATAACAAAAGCTGTCACCAAGCAATAGAAGATAATAAAATTTACATAGACTTTTAGTGAAGACAAAGAATATCGGGACAAAATAGAATATGTAAAAAATACTGCCCCGCTCGCCCTCCCGTCAGCGAATGCTGTGCTCTGATTGATTGCCTTATTTAAATGTCGCAGATTCGATTATGATTATCGGTTCAGACGTGTCTATGGTGACAATATTATAATTTAGGCGTTAGCTGTATGGTTATAATCGATATCTATCTTACTTTTCACCGTAGTAATCACGTTTTAGTTAATTTCATTTTCACAAAGTGAAATCAAGAGACACCATTGAGTAAAATCTGCTCATGTAATGATTCTTCTATAAGGATTTGTCTGAAGGAATAAAATGAAAATATTTTTTTGCAAAATAAGTTACAAAGTTGCCAGATAAAAATTAAGTTTTGTAAACTGACTTAATATTCTACGATGTGTTGTGTAAATTCTAATTGAAAAGTTCATATTTATTATAAAACTTTTCATCTACTACTAATTTCTGACTCTAACCAGTCAGGGAATAGAAATGTAAAGTAAATTTTTCGGCAAGTAATATTGCTTTAAACATATTAAATCTATATTTATATTTAGTTTATTTAGCAAATACAACATTAAGACGTCATTGGTTATTCTACTAATATTATAAACGCGAAAGTTTGTAAGTATGGATGGATGTATGTATGGATGTTTGTTATTCTTGCTAGGTACTCTATGTCCTTCTTGCAATCATAAATCTTAATTTCAATCAGTTTTAATATTTACGTCAACTTAACCATCATTTTATTCTTCTATGCTGGTGAACCAATCTTCACTATACCCTGCTTGCTGACGTATTTAATACCCACCACTAGCACCACCACTTCGACCACTACGAACTATAACGACTACTACCACTACAAAATTGATTAAAGACGTAAGGTAACATCTTAAAGCAATATTATTTCAATATATCGCAGTGTGTTCGATCGCAGTCGGTGTCCGACTTCGAAGCACGAGGTCCTGGATTCAATTCCCGGGAATAATCACTTGTTGTGTTTTTTAAGTTTATATGAAAAAACAATATAATATTGATTATGATTGGATTTGTGGCCAATATTATGGTGACAGACTTGCCCCTTACGTCATGAGACCTAATATCGGCGACAAATTGTGGGTATACAAGTATCTATTGGTGGTGACGACACATTTTTTTTACTAAAATTTTTTAATAATATGACTTGTTAAACCTAGTACGAACTGATTCAGGTTTTGCTCCCATGGCATATGCTAGGCATATGATTCTTAGTATTACAATAAAGAAAATAAATATAACTTTCAATTAATAAGGCACGTTCGAATGACTTAAACACCCCCATTTTAGCGCACTTATTTGTGCGTTATCATCCACTGAGAAATGAAACAATAATTTCTCAACGAAGTGAAATTAGCTAAGTGAAGTGTTATTACACTTCACTTAATTATTTTCACTCTGTATATTATAAATATTATATTGCGTGTGCGAAAATTTTTATATGCTACAAAATAAGAAAATAATATTATGATAATTGACAGTTAACAGTGACGTCACGTTTCGTTTCGACTATGGCGTTACGTTTTTGAAATTTGCGAGGGAATTTCTGAAGAACTGATTTTATTCATAAAAATTTGATTATTGGCAAAAATATTTAAAATGTTTGTATATTTCTTCAGCAATAAAGATAAAACGTTATTTTTTGGGCCATATCTAAATCACATGCATTTTTTCCCTATTAGTGAAATTTTCGCTAGAAAAACTCTTTGAATAATTTAATGTTACAAAATATTTTGATTTTAAAATTGAGATAGAAGCTGGGCTCGAAATTTTAAAAGTAGGGCAACCAGGTCAAGTAGGGTAGATATTAAATAAAGGGGATTTCTTTTAATATAAAGTGTCTCCCAAAGTTCGCTAACCAAAAGCTTTCGGAGTCTTGTCATAAATATTAAATGTTATCAAGTAAACGTTCATTTTCTTCTAACTTTCAAATTTGAAACGGACAAAGGATATTAAAAGGCGTAACCGCAAATTCACGAAAAAGACGTGGCATTTGACGATTTCCTTGTCTTATGCACTTTTTCCTTTAAAACACGCACTTTTAACAATATTTATTAGTTTTATTTTTAGAATTCACTTCAGCTAACCGGTTTCATTTCTTACAGCTTCATTAGGGCTTGCTAAACTAAAGACAATTAATTAATTCTACACATCGTTCAGTGTTAGTCTGTAACTGAAGGTACGAATAAAAAATGTCAAATGTCAAGCTTTAACATAGGGATACCAACTGCAAATTATTTTCGCCTAAAGGGACTATTGTTTATCATGTGTCAGATTGCTTACAATCTGACATAATTTATTTCATATCAAATTTATTAATAACTTAGAAAAATTATAAAAAATATAACATTATTTCAAAAAGCATAAAATGACACAATACAAATCTTAATAAATAATTTCTACACATGAGAGATTATAATTCAATTAAACCCAAGTTTTATAATACAACATTTAAACAAAACATAAAATTCTTTTCTTTTTTTTGTGACAGCAAACAAGCACACGGGTCTCCTGACGGTAAATGACAGTTGTGCCCTATAGCACCATAGATGTTATAGGTGCGTCACTCGCTGCTCTATCATCCGGACAGGAACACGACAATGTTATGGGGAAGGCACCAGTGGTTATGATGAAAGTAATTCAGTTAATCTATGCCAACCTCTTTATCTCATCAAGACGTTATTTTAGTGCCATTTTTTTATTATATTACGGAACCCTTTGTGCACAAGTCCAATTTGTACTTGGCTGTTTTTTGTCTCTATTAGTACAAATAGTAAAAACGTTTACTATTCGTGAAAAGCTTATAATTATTAACTATATTAATTCCTCTTTACATGCTTTCCAATGAAACCGTCATAACAATTTCAGCTCTTCATCCACCACTATAAAAAAACTCGCTAAGAGTGTTTAGTATCAACTCATTCTCAGATTAAAGTTTAAAACCAACAAATCCCTTGTATCAATCCAAAAGTCAATAACGTGGATGTGTCGCCAATATTCAATTCGATTAGGCCGTTGAGCGTCTAAACCCACCAATAAGTATGTAATGCTATAGTCCCTCGGCCTATTACCTGGCAATTTCACAGAACAATCTACGTCGGATCGTCAGCACACAATCATGTGACACACCGGCTTTGTACTAGAGGGGGACGGCATTATCCTGCGATTTGTTTACTCACTGTAGCTTTCCCTTTCGCCTCGTGCGTGTGTGCGTGACCATCTGGCGGGTGGCAGCCCTGCGTGTAGTAGTGTCGCCCCCACCGAACACCCCTTCGGGGTAACATTCATCTGTGTGCGTGACCCAGTCGAATAAATCTAATACAATACATACAAACATATTGGCGGCGCGGCGTGTCATTTTTACGCTTGTGTTGTCGCTACTCGGGGTTCTTTATGCGGTGGGATATTATTATTCTGATGATTACGACATCCTTTATGCTTGCAATAAAATAATTAATAAGGGATGAAGTGTATTGTAGCGGCAGTTAGTGATTGGTATCAGACTACTTACCTCGTTCACGCTTAGTGTAATAATGTTTAATAATTGTTTTATTATTTCTTTTTATGGCTTTAATTAATGATACTTTTTTGTAATCAGGTGGAGGAAGGAGGAGGGACTGGTTTTGATTTTAAAGAAAAGCGTGCGAGATTAAACTATATGTATGTTTGATTGTTATATGTTTATTTTAACTCCGCATATAATTCCTTAAGTTAACCTCTAAAATATTTTTAAAAAAAGTACCTTCACGCCTATTTCCCCGAAAGGGTAGGCAGAAGTGTGCTACACATTCACTACTCGTAAGTCTAGTAGATATACTAGAACACACCCACGATTAGCCGAGGTAGGTATATTTATTATGATTAAATAGCGATAACTGTCTTTGGTGTATAGAGAAACAGTGATTTGTATATAAAATACTTTTTGGATAGGTTTTGACTTTTCCCTTCAGCTAATTATCTCATCGTGGCATAAGACTTGTGTGCCAATAAACTTAATATTAGGAATACCAAACAAGTTGAGTGGTAAAGGTAGGAAAGTAGACCCGGGATCCAAGTCGCTTGTAACGTGGTCGCGGGGTGGCTCGTCGCGTGGCCGCTCGTCGTGTGGTCGCTTGACGTGTGATCGCTTGTCGCGTGGTCTTTGACGCATGATCGCTTGTATGGAATAACCGGAATTTACACAGGAATGATAATGACCATACAATAAGTAGCACGTTCCTATTACTCTAAGTATCTACTGTTATCTTTGTCATTACAAAAATACAACTCAATGCTTTCGTTTTGCAATCAAAATATGAACGAGAGTAACAATGAAAAAATTATCTATCTGTATCATTACCATGAAAACAGCAAACAGAATCACGTTTGTTGTATGGGACCCCCTTTCTTTATTCATTTTATTACGTTTTTAGTATTTGTTATTGAAGCGGAAGCAGAAATACATAATCTATGAAAATTTTAATAATATAGCTACAACGGTTCATGAGATTCATCCTGGTGATAGACAGACAGCGGAGCGGGGTATGGAACCCTAAAATCAATTCTATTTCAATAAGAGTAAAAATATTTTAAATAACGAATTTTCCCTAATTCTGGGGAAAATTTCCCCTTACATATACCCATACGGTCGGATGTACAGTTTTTTCTTTACATCAACAAAGTTTATCTGACTTCTGCTAAATTAAATTACCCATATTATAATCCGGTGTCATATTTCTACCACGTGCTCGCTAAAAGTCGTCCTTCAAGCCGTTATTGAAGAATCTTATAAGCTTGGCAATAACGTGATCAGTTTCTTTTCAGAAGCATGTGTTTTATTACGTAAAGAAAAGTATTATAGTTTATAGATTTTTAAATTAAAGTTAAATACATCAAAATGTGGGGATTATGAAAACTTTTTTAACGTGTTATCAATTTGGTCACAAAACACAATATGAATTTGGTTACTATGATCATTTTGCAAAGCGCGTAAAGACACTTCAGCTTAAAACAAGTCATTAAAAAAATAGAATACCTTGTAAAGCTAATTGTATGTATTGGATGAAAAGTAAAATTTTCAATAATTTTAACGCAATAAAACTGCAAAACTGACCTTTAACTTCGTTATCATGTCGTCATGTTAAATTTCTCTTTTGTTTTTGTTTAAATTTCGAAAAGTACTAAACCGATCGCCATAAAATATATACGAGACGACGTCTGAAGTAGTGCCTATTATACAAAATAGGAATCAATAAAATCTATTCGGAATATGCGGAGTAATAGCTTAAAAAAATATATATATATACAAACGAAGACTCTTTTTTTTTAAAAGCGTTTAAAAAATATATCAAGATCTCTACACTAAGCATACTTATAATTCAAAAGTGTGTCTGTGTTCATATCTAATATCTACTAAACTAAAACGTTAGAAAGTAGCGATTGTTTTAATGATGGTACGACAAGATCTATGTCAGTCTACGAACACGGCTTCCATACCCTTATACGTACAAGACAGACGGCGACAAGTCCACGAAACCATAAAAATTCGTAGAGGTCACGACCCTCCGAATTGGAGAAGGCAAGGAGCTGGAATGTAATGGAATCCAATAAACAACTATATCGTATAATGCAAGCAACTGTATGGGGTTGAAGAAAATTGCAATTTTCGCATTGAATTGTTAATTGAGTTTCAACACAATTCTAAAAGTTGAATTCAATTCTAAATGTTAAATTATCATTGTCATCATCGATCGATCTTTTTGTCATTCACTGCTGAATGTGCCCTCTAGCGATCGAAGCGTCTAATTGAACATTTTTCACAGTAATATTTATCAAAATCACTGAAGATTATTTTAATAACTTTTATTAGTTTAATTTTTTTTTCAAGTTTGATATTTTTTACATTTCATTTAAACTGTTTTGTTAATTTTATATTGTTTAATAATAAATTTAAACTCATATTACACAAATTTTATTTATATTTATCATATGAATTGGTTAGAGTGTTGCATTCTACTGATGGTTAGAATTAAGACACCATAGATGTATTACAGTTACAATGCTAATCTGCAGCCAGGATGTTAGACCTAAGTCTGTCAGATACCGGGCTTTCGGGATGAACTTGACACTGTTATGTTACTGGCAGGAATAGGCAAAGCAGTGAAATTTGAGCTACTTCAAGTGATAAACAATTGATGCTTGAACTTAATAATTGAATGTTTCTAACTCTGTCTAAGCTCTTATCGCAACTTTAAGCTCTAGCGATGTCGAGACTTTAACTTTAATAATAGTTTAGTTTTGAATAAGGAATATAAAAAGTCGATTTTTTTTAGATTTTTTTCTAAAAAGAGTGAAAATAAATCGGAAAAAATTATACTAATTGATCTAATCTCAAAGTAAACAAATTACATGCTTGCGTTATAGGTTTTAGTCAACTATACTAATACATATAAATACTGAAATACACTTCAAAATAAACTTAATAAACAAACACGTTTATCGCTCAAATGCCTCCCGTCGCCGGGAATCGAACCCGAGCCTGGGAATTTGTTTTGGCATTTACTCTAATCCGTCGACCAAAGAGGCGGTAATAAAATGTTTCAGCCTACTATATGTATATTACTCAGTCCATACAGTATGAATGGTAATATTTTATTGATTACTTTTGCCAAGAATATCCAATTATAATGTATCGCGGTTGGTAACAGTTATAAAAACAACAATTGCGTCAGAGAATATTCTAGAATCTCATCATTCAAGCAATATACATGATAATATTAATATCTACATAATATTTTTCTATCTCCACCTAGACGGCATTATTTTCTCTCCAATAAATTAATATGTTCGAATAAAATAACGCTGACAGCTAGTAATTTGGATATTTTACTACTTTTTTTTGTTTTTTTTTATAGTAGGTACAGCAAGTTTTTTCGATTTACGAGATCTAAAAAACATAACGTCGCCTTGGATTAGGCGGACTTGCCATCCGTCATGTGGGACCTAATATCGTCGGCTAATCGTGGGTGCACATAACTTTGCCTACTCATTCATGGACATGGATGTAGAGATTCCAACACGAGATATAATTAACTTTAAAAATCAATCTCCAGGCCAATTTCATGTTTAATCTTTGTTAGAACATTCGGGAAGGCAGCCCCCGTTTAGTCTAACAATTACATGGCGGGGCTCATTGTAATACGACCCCTAACTCTCAATCCATTGT
>DVZL01002786.1:0-14898 GCA_018236625.1 Lasaia peninsularis
TCTGTCTGTCTGTCTGTCTGTCTGTCTGTCTGTCTGTCTGTCTGTCTGTCTGTCTGTCTGTCTGTCTGTCTGTGTGTGTGTGTGTGTCTGTGTGTGTGTATATCCAATGGATTTAATTGACAAGAAAAATTATAATTTGAACAAAAATGTTATTCTGATGTTATCCATCCCGTAGGTAGAATTTTGTGAAAGAGTAACAAACATACATTCATACTTACAAACTTTAAATACGAGCATTATATAAATATTTCAAGTTTGTTTTGTGTTATTTTCAGAAAGTATTCCGCTTGATCAAAGTAGTCTTCATTGAGGAAGCTTCGTTTATTGGAAAATTATCTTGGACATAAAAAAAATGTGAGTTAATACCAAATATATTACAGTAGTAAATAACAACATTTAGGGTTCAGCTGAAGTAGTTTAATTGATACCCTCTTACACTGATAGACAACCACCTTCAGTTATATTATTGTTTTTATAGTTAAATAACTTGTGTGTTAAAATATAGTTGTTAGCAAAATAAGAAAACTATTGAATTTAAATATTGTCAATATACAATTAACCATATTTAAATATCAAGGGATTATCGTTCTCATACGTAATGCTAACTTAAATTTACTTACTTGAATACAAATGCTAATTCTTTATCTAACAGAGTGTATTTTCTAATACATGTTCTGTCAAAAAAACAACACTTTTATTATATATTTAAATTATAAATGGCATATTACGTGATTCCTTAGCTTAATAAATAACCCATTGTTTTATGTTATTATTCTATTCCAGGTGATCATCTTGGTAGTGTTGGAGAAAACTGGGCATTTTCAATTAGCCAAAATCAGAATTAAGAACTTAACAAATTGATGACCTATTTGAAGCACTTGAAGAAAATCTGCATGAGACATAGAAAAATATATACAATTGCTGAGCATTGAGAGTTAAATGAAATATATTTTTGATTACATAGTTTAGTGTCCCTGTGATGAAATAAGACTGTAACACTGATTTATGTAATACAAAGTACCAAAATATGACAAATGGCTATAAAAACATAGAAATTTGTACAACAATACTACACACTTTTTTAACCTGAGGTGAGGTCCCAGGGCTGATTTGGGCTACTTACATGTCGCACACTTAGAATTAAAGTGACCAAATTCAAAAATGCAATTTGTGATAAAAGGGCAAGAAAGTTTTCAAAAATTATAGTATTGAATACATTGTGATGTCTCTTTCGTGTTTCGCAAACAAAGGTTCTAACCAAATTTTGGGGATTAGCCTTTTGAGTACACAATTACAATGTAAGTTCTCTATAAATATAATATAGAGAAATGGTAAAATTGAGTATTACGTAAATTTTGAGTTAAGTCATAGTTCTGAGCGTGTGATGTAAAAAATAGGTAAAATCAAAGATTTTTGACTACAAAAATAAGAAAAATTCCTTTTGCTAAATTTATTCAAGGGTATTAAATAACCCCTTGGCTGTAAAACATAAAATAATATATATTTATTATATTTTGTGAAGCATTTTTAGTACCTCTGTGATTGGTTCTTATATTCAGTATCGCAACATTAAAAAAGGAGACCAAACATTTCATAACTAGCTTTTTATTTTTTGATAAAAATACTTTGTAGTATTTAATAATAGTGTTTAGAAAGTAAACAATGATTGTTTTATACATATTAAATATTTGTTGATTATTTCGTTGTTTTAATCAGAGAGTGCTCAGGATGTTTGTGGTAATCAAAATGGTTGTACCATAATAAATGAATAATGAGAGAAGCAAAGAAAATTAACAAATGCTCTAATTATACTTTGTTATTTTTAAAAAATTGTGAGTTTAGTGAATGAAAATCTTGTGCAAGGCTAACACAGATAAAGGACTACAAGGCTTGAGGTTGAAGTCTTAACAGGGACAACCATTTGTGTGATAAAGGTAGACATGTATTTTCGAGTATCAATATTTGTTAAATCCGTGTATTAGTAAAAAATTTTGAGGTTAGGTTAGTTTACTTTTGTGCAATATACCCCAAATATGTTTGTTTCTTCAATAATAATTCAATAGACCATCTGTCTCCCAACAACGCAGCTGGTAAAAGAGAGCATAAGTTAATTGGGTCAATACTAATATGACCACTGGTGTTACAGTACCTACTACATAGCAACGCCCGGGTAGGGATCTACCACCTTACCTATTCTGATCAACATAATGACTGTCGTCTTCCGGTCCGGAAGGTTGGGTAGCCGGTCAACTTGCACATCAGGTATAACAGCCCAACCATGAGATTAATATATTATCTATCTATCTAAGTAAATTTGGTTAAATAGCGCACGTACATAAAAGATCATATATAATTAGATAGATGCATATGAAAGACAACTCGCAACAATGTTATCGGTTAAGGTAGGCTAATTTGCGATTAGCAAACACAAACTAGCCAAATTATTTAAACACTGTCGAAATTTATTTATTTATTACTTTAATTTAAACAAAACATAAAACAGCGACAAAATAAAATGCACAATAGTTAATAATGGAACATACAATTACACATCTCGTCTAGTGTCTTAGGGCTACGATATTCAGCGTCGTACGCAATTAAGTTAGCGGGCTACACTCTTCAAATACAAAAATATTGTGCACTGATATTATTTATGGAGTTTGGATAAACTGGTGGGAAATCTGCCATCTCGTCGTAGTGACGACATACAAGCTCATCGCTTATATGGTGTCAAAATATTTTTTAAATATAATATAAGCAAAAGTTTTGTTCGTCCCGTTTTAACAAATGAACCAATCATGACTATGAGACGGGGGAAATGGAATATGGAAAAGGACATAAATACTTTTGATTTCGATTACTCAAGAACTTCTAAGGACTCAATAATTTAGAAATGTAGCCGCATTTTAATCTCATATCTTTATATATATTTTTATTATTATGTATTATACCGATTATGTATGTATGAAACATGATTATGTATGTATAAATAGAATACACACGGAAAATATTATTATCAGCACTTATTGCCGATTAACAAGATGTTTTAATTAACATTTTCTTGGCGTTTGTAATGCATTTCAGTACAATAATTTGAAATAAATTGATGAAATTGTCTAGCAGAATGAGGGGAAATGGAAAATTTTAGTATGGTATTACTAATAATGTATGATACAGCTGTAGGTAGGTACTCAAAGTATGTTCCCCGGAGTCCTAGGTGTCTGCGAAGCTTCAGTCCCCCTTGGGGCTTCGTGGACACCTAGGTCTCCGTCCAGTTAATATCTTTGTTGTGTATACGTACATTGTATATTTACCATCAAAAAATCCCTCTTCTTATATTTCTCCTTTATAGTATTGGCAGGTAATATCTTAAATAAATATGTTTAGTATACACCGAAATACAAATAAAAGTAATAATACTATAATATAAATAGACAGAAATACACGTTTGTTCTTCAATCTTGAAGAATTTATGGAAATTAGTTAGAACTCAACTTTTATTCAAAGTTCTTGTTATGAATCCTAAGTACTTACCTACATTGCTACTGCTGGTTTCGCTTTTCTTCGGAGTATAAATGAAAAAAGTTATTAGGTTAATTATATAATCTACAGTTAATTATATATTTTCAGCGAGTCACTATTTTTATGTAAACATGTACCTAATTTTCACTATCGAGAAACGGCTTTTGGATTTCACGTGGTAAATTATGTTGACTTGAATACATATGCCTAAATTTTTTTTATATATAATATAATATACATAAGCTATAGGTACCTACACATAATTTTAAGAAATAATTTAAATTATATAATATTGAAAATATAATACAAACTTACTTGTTTACATTTTAAATTAATAAAAATATACTTGTGATTCTAAACTTCATTTAACTGATAGTTACAGGTTACCACTAAAGATAAAAGAACATCACGTCTCATTTTGAAAATATCTCCTTATTCCGCTGAAGTCGTAATTGAGTTTAATTGGTAACACCAAAATATACTGTCAACAAAATAAAAAATTAAAAAACTTTTTTTAGGTGTTAAAGGGAATAAAAATTATAGCGTTTTATAATTATTTTACGTTAAAGCTTAGTGGATTCTTAGTTAATAAATATTGGAGTATTGGTTTCGTTACTGTAACAATACAATAGAAATTATAAGAAATAATCAGCACAGATGCTATTTTCATGAAGTCTCTTAAGACCAAAGAACAAAAAGTTCATAAATATCTCTGATTATAAACTTGTTTTATAATCTGAGATAATTATATAAAATTTCGGTATAAATGTCTTATTGCTATTTCGTCCTACTTTTGAATCTAATATTTTCACATTGCATTGATATAGGTACTTAAACAGCATATTTATAGTCTGTGATGTGGTCAAATAATAATTGAATAGCATAGTATAGTATTAAGAATAATTTTTATTCTAAAAATATACAAAAAGTAACAATATCTTTAATCATAAGTATTTGGTTACCAATTCTATTATAAATTTTTTATTAAAAAATAATTTGACTTATGATACGAATGAAGTTAGTCACAATATTCTTGGCGCCAGCGGAACAACTTTCGTTTTGGTGATATTGGCAGCATTGTCGTACTACGTGGTCGCAGTAAACGGGAAAATAAACATGCACAGATTATTTTGATAAATAGTAGTTAAGGGTTTGAAATAATATAAAAAATCCTGGAAAAAAATGAAACCTCTTGATATTTTTAAATAAAAAAGTGTGGCTATTTAGTCCATAATTTCAAGACATGAATTTTTCAGTCACCGAAGTGAACATAGGCAAAAGCGTCGACAAGCGCTGTAGATTTCTGTCTCCTCTAATGGCGGACGCCAATAATTTTGGAAGTTTCGTGATTCTATTGTTCTGTTTTTAAGAAGTTGACAACATTACCGATCGGGAATGAGTTTTGTTAAAAGTGGTTGTAAATAGTGTTAAATATGTGCTAGTGATATCAAATGTTTCAACTGAACATGACCAAAGCGTCCGCTAGATATGTAACCTTTTCCATAACCTCGTTTACGCGATTGGAGTAGATATGTGATCGATGTGTGTGCGTCGGTGAACGATTTTTGTTACAATTTGTGAGAAGTAGTTTTGCTTATTAGTGATGGAAGTGTCTGCGTCGTGGATTTGCAATCCGACGCCTGTTTTCGATGTAACGTAAGTGAACCGGTCGATTAGTTGACCTAGTGTGAGCTGAGACAGCCGTTGACAGCCGAACATGGCTGCGACGCAGGCTGAGTCTCAACGTAGCGAAGCGAACGTAGACCAGAATCCATCGGAACAGCTCAGTGAATCTCGGAACGCTTTATTACAAAATGGCACCGACAAGTCCGTCGGGCGCGTTCCGCCCGATGGCGTTGTGAACACAAAGAGTAAATCGCCGATGTCGGCCGATCCGGGCCAACCACGCGACACTGGCGATTCGCCGGGTCTCGATCGCGGCGGAGAAAGGCCAGTACCGGACCAATACGGGTATCGTTACCCAGATGGCGCGGATCCTTATTATAATCCACGCCCTGGTTTTCCCGGTAAACCTAGGCCACCGCCGCCTCAA
Source organism: Lasaia peninsularis (assembly GCA_018236625.1). Taxonomy (NCBI): domain Eukaryota; kingdom Metazoa; phylum Arthropoda; class Insecta; order Lepidoptera; family Riodinidae; genus Lasaia; species Lasaia peninsularis. The sequence goes on from DVZL01002786.1 coordinate 5,576, forward strand.
CAACGTTTCTTCCCTGGTCAGGCAGTCTCCCAAGCGCCTGGACCGACACCCACGTTAAATTCATTGCTGCAATCTAGTGGCGCGCCTCCGCACCGGTATCCCAACAGCTACGAGCAACCTTCTGCTGGATATGGACCAGCTCCAGGGTGGCCACCATCTCGGCCTATGCCACCATACAATCCTCAAGGAGGACCATACAGGAATTCGGCGGTGAGTGTTTTATGTTTGTATTTAATATTCTAAGATTATAATATTGTTTCTTATAGCCTAAAGGTCAATAGAAATGTTGATATGTTTACATTGTGTAAGTCTTATCAATTATCTTTATAACTATTAAAAAATCTAGAATACAATAATATTTGTGTTCTTAAACATAACATAGTGTTTAACATTAATAACATATATTTCGATCAATAATTGCCTAATATATTGAAAGTATATCCCATTACATTAAATATTTTTTTAACTAATTTGCTAATACTCTTTTATTAATTTATCCATAAGAAACCAATTTAAGTTCCTTACTAATTGATTAAATATGTAGGTAGTATACCTTAATGTGTTGCATCAAAACAAACTCCTATTTGAGAATTAAAAAAATCTCTAAATCAGGGTGACTTAGATATTTTGTAGTTGAGGACGACTTTCAGAATTTAAAATGTTTCATGGACCCCTGTCGACGAACAAAAAGAACTTTTATTAGTAATTTTATTACACTTTCAACACTAATGTTTGCCAATACTAGAATAATAAGAACAATATTGCTGATTGGCCTCAATGAAACATTAATTGTGGAAGTGTGGGTATAGACTATAGGTACAGTCAACCTGTTTTCACCATGGAAGCCGAGTGGCTGATTAAACTTTTTAAAATATTGAAGGTTAACTGAGTAATTGCACATCCCTAATAGTAATGCTATGGACCCTCAAAGGGTCCACAGACTTCTTAAAAATCCCTGTTTTAATTGGAGCCTGCTGGTTGAAAATGTATTATTACTTTAATAAAATGAAAAAAATATTTATTTGCCAAATATTTGTGTTAAAAAGTTGTTACAAAAGAAAAGTTTTAATTATACCAACATATTCTACCAAATAATTTAAAACATAATTTGTATTTATTTAATTATTAATAGTGAAAACTGTATATTGTATTATTATATTTTTTTTTATACAAGAGGAGGCAAACGGGTAAGTGGGTCACCTGATGGTAAGTGATTGCCGCCGCCCACGAACACCCGCAACACCAGAAGTATCACAGATGCATTGCCAACCTTTTAGGAAGTTTTAACCCTGTCTACCATAAACTAATTATAATATACATAGTTCTTTAAAAATAAAAGTATAAAGAGAGAATGTGTGTGAATGAGAGAATGTGGAGGATGCTAGGCAAGTATATAGCAACCCCACAAAGGTCCTGGTATAAGGATATGTTTATTTGTATGTGTACATTGTTCTACCTTTTTAATACTTATTTATCAATACTGAATTTATTTAAACTATAAAGGTTCTTTATAATGGAATGTAGGCACAATGTCTAACAGTTAAATAATTTTGCTGACCATATTGACACATTGCTTTCCGGCCATTCATTGGCACCTGGTGACTCTGTTTTCGACAAAGTTATCTCTATGAAAAATACCTTGATGCATCAACAAAAGTTTTTTGTATGCATGTAGTAAGACTTACATGGGAAGAATAATACATCTGAAGTATTTTCAGCTCTTTAATTATGCAATTCAGTAAGCTTTTTTTTATATCATACTCTCTTGCAATTCAGAACAATATTGCATTGGTTTAGAATTTCCCAAGTCAATTGTGCTTTCTACTTTCTTCTTTACTAAGGACATAAGAGCTGTGTGCAGTACTAAAATGGTACATGTAAGTGTTTTTTTAGTTAGGAAGTTTTTGAGTAATTAGATAGTTGAAATGGAATAAAATGAAAAAAGTTTGTACCCAGAAGTTATTATAAAATACTTGAATGTTGATCTTTCTTGTAAGGTGAGCTAGTGTATCTAAACAATTTAAAATACAACCATGTCTTCATTGTCCTAGCTCTTCAAAAAGTTTTAGTTCTGTTGGTGCAAAAGTACATATTGAGAAGAAATAAAAGTTTCCCTAAACTTGTGTGTGAGGGTGTTGGCGGCAGATGAACTCAGTAGCCTATAAATGATTGTTTAATATGAATTCTCTAGAAATTTGGTGGAATTTTTATTTTCTTGTTTACTTTCCCCTGAGGTACTCTCAGGGGAAAGTAAACAAGAAAATAAAAATAACTAACCTAACCTAACAGTCTGGCCTCAGAAATATTATTTAGGAAGTAGAAGATATAAACAAAAACCGTGTTCAGTTTTAAAAAAAACTTAAGTCCAAAATTTATAATTGATGTCTGAGAAGCTACAGTAGCAACTTTGGCCTTTTTTTTTAAAAACAAAACAGACTCCTGACTGTCAACTAAAATTCCCCAACTATCCAGATTCCTCACCTTTATAGTTTCTATAGATTTCTATAGATGGCATTGCACAAGCTACCACTTCTTTCAATAGTGGTGTAGATGAGTTTTATTATTGATCCTAGTTATCTATAAGAGCTGTTAGCAGTTGCAACTGTTGATTCTAGAAGCTCTTTTAGAATTGTACAAATTTCTATTGAGGGCAAAATGCAATGCAGATACTTGCTCATATTATCATATGGGCTCGCATCCGTGCCGTAACAAGAATGAAAAAAATTTTTTTATTGGAGATAGACTATTACTGTAAGTCATCCATTACTTGATAGCTAAACTTACTTGCAATGCAGTGAAAATTGATTTTCAAGTGCTCACAGCCGAGTGTGAATCTCAACAACAAACAGTGGAGTCAAGCTGATTCATTTTAGTGGCTTAGGAATATATAGAATGTAATTTTTGGTTTTGGATTTTGTCCCATGGATTTGCGTAGATCAATGTGTTCTAAAAGCCTTACAACACACCACACACCAATGCAATAGTAATAATCTGATTATAGAAGAGGCACATGTAGTTATTCATTCAGTCTGAATCAGGAACTTGGCTGCATACACATCTATCTTTTCACTTAGGTACTCCTTTATACAACAACACTCCCTATGTAGCGGTGTCTCTTCATTTAAATTGCAATGTTTATGAACCACATAAATGCTTTTGTGGTTTTATAGCTAAATCCAATGACCATCATGCATTTAGTCGGTCTTGTTGCTCTAAATCTACCAGAGCAACAAGACTGATGAAATGCCCCAGACACACCATCAGCAATATATTTTCTAAAATGCTTTGTGTCCTTAAGCCACAACCACACCCAACCTGATGGTAGAGTTTGATTCCTTTGAATACAAAACAATTCTCAGACCACCATGTATGTTTAACAAAATTTACAATACACAATTACATATGATGCAGGACTTATCTTCTTTTTTATACTTAATTGTTATCTTATATATCTATGATAAAATACATTATCCATTAAAATGACCTACATCATCAGTTTGACCATTGATAGTGAGAGTTATTTTGGCTGTAGTATTGTTCTGTTCTCAACTAATTATGGCCAAATCTAGATTTTGGCTTCACCCTTATATAAAAGAACCCCCTTAAGTTGTATAAAAAGTAACGAACATAAGCTGCCCATGATCAGTTCAGTAGTTTGAGAATGAATAGGGGCCGGGATACAGTCAAAAATATATTTTTTGATTTACTCTATGTACAGAATTCACCCTTCTGCAGTTTTATTATATTATGTAATGTGTAAACACAGTAAATCGGTTATCTGGCCCTCAATTATACAGATTAACAATTATCTGGATTATCCTCAAAATATTTCTACATATTTGTTTGAGCGGGATCATCAAACAAAGATGTAGAAATATTTTCAGGCTACTATGATTAAAGCTAAAACTTGTTCATGATGTAGCAGCAATGAAAAAGAAAACTGGCTCAAGACAAGTGAAAATTACTAAACCCTTAATCGTTAGAACTTACTTCTGTATTTCATTACTAAATGGAAATTAGCATATTATATTCAAACAAAAGAATAAAGTTTAAGTATGTGATTAAGGTTGCTGTATTTTAGCAATTTAAGAGAAATGTCATTTACCAATTTTTTTAATGATTAAGAAACTTAATCAAAATTTGATTCAGTTTCTTTAGTTTTACTAATTACCTGACATGTATTATAATAATGCATTAAGTAGAAGTTTATTTTTGAGGTTTAGTAGAAGCAGTTCCCTCCTGCTGAACAAGTCTTTCGGCGGTTATGGCAACCCGATGCAGATACTGCGTAAGGGTTTTTGGCGGACTCGGCAACACAACAAGGCAAGGTGGATGGTTTAAGAAGAAGGTAGCTGGCGTAAATTTAGCGTCGACCAGACACATCATCCGCCCTTTTATGTCCTTTCTTCCAGTTGTAACCGTTCTCTGTTTCACTAATCTGAGGAGAGGAGAATAAAAGCATGCGTCTGAGTTTGATTGTTGATACTAAAATGATTGAACTCATCAGTAAGACAATATCATACAGATAACTGTTTGCTGCTGTAAACTACATGTGTACTTAATATAACCCAAATTATATTGTCGTACACAAGACAATTATAATTATGTAGCAAATAATGAAGAAGACTACTTAACCTTTATCAGGGCAATCGCTACAAACCATTATATCATACAATACAACTTATATATGTTCAGATAATGTGTCCAAAGAAAAAGTGCAGTGGGCTCCACTCCGTGCAACAGTGTAAGTGCCGACCAAGGATTGCACCCCCATATGACCCACAACCCAGGCCCTTTAATCATAATTCAGTTAACTTTACAATCCGGCAAAGTTTCTTTGTCATCATATGACAGAGAGGCTACTAACAAGATCTTCATGGAAAATGGGTCTAATCTCAAATTAGTCTGGTTAAGCTTTATTAAAAAAATAATTAGTAGACATTTTACATACCCATTACAAAAAGAGAATTTTTTGTCACATCAGCATATTGTTTTATGAAATACTAGCGACCCACCCTAGCTTTGCACGGGTATAATAATGAACCTTCCTCCTATTAAAAAAATCACATCATAATTTATTAGGTACTTTCAGAGATCTAAACATACACAAGATAGACAGGAGTGAGAGCGACTTTGTTTTATACTATGTAGTAAAGATAGCAAACAAGCACATGTTTCTCCTGATGGTAAGATATAATTGTAGTGTATAAATACCACAGATGTTGTAGGTGCGTCGCTATCGTATGGCCACAGTGTAAAGGCTATATAAATATTGGCTATATTTACTAAATTTTTTGCAGCTATAAAGCCTAAGGTTTCATTTTCAGTTTTAGCTAAGCTATTTAAATTTTACAGCCTTGAATTAGCTTTCCTTGAGTAACAGTTGTATGCAATAATGAGCTAGTTTAGTATAAAGCTGGCAGTTGTTTAAGCTTAAGCTATTTGAGCTGTAAATTCAATTTTGAATCATTTAATCAGTGATAAGAGTACCAATTATCTGCAAAAAAATAATGAATATGCTTATTCTATAGAATATTCTAGTTTAATTAATGCTGATTTTTAAGTCTGAAGGCGATGGTAGGACTCTACTCACAACGGATATAGGTGACATGTACGTGTACAGGTTATGTAGAGTTGCACATTCATTCTCCAGATTAGCTCATGATCTAAAACACTCCCAAATGCAAAAATGTGACATTCCATGTAAATGTCACATTTCTGACACTTATATTATTTGCTTATCCTTGTCTGTTTATAGATAATAGGTTATTTAAATTCACCTAGTTCTTTACCTGAAGGTTAAAAATGGAACCCTATTACTTAGACTCCGCTGTCACCAGGCTGTATCTCATTAACCATAATAGCTAGAATTTTGAAATCATTACAAATGATGTATTTCTGTTGCCGATATATAACAAATACTAAAAGCAGAAAAAAATTAATATATACAGGGTGCTTCCATACAAAAAACGAGTTTTTTTTTTGCCGTTTTTACAGGTAATGGTACCTACAGAGCCCATCGTGCGTGATTTCTGTCTGTCACTCCCAAGTCATATAATTCACACCCATTAAAAGCCATACCGTATCCTTATAGCCAAATGTGATATTTATATATGAAAATTTGAAATTTATTAGTAATTTAATACAGTTTTTATGTTGCATACATTAGGCAATTGGTGAAACATAAGACACTTGGATCTGATTTTTCTTATTAAATTTTAACTGTTTTCTTAAATTCAGTTGGTTCACTATTTGGAACATGGTTTATCATGTGGACTTGGACATGTAACTGTAAAAATACCCTGTGGAATTACATTGAAAAAAATTAAATCTCGACTTTGCTACCTACTGACTTTCTTATGTTTGAAAAACATACTTGTGGTGATGTAATAAATATGAAACGACAGAATAATCATCCTAGTATTTCAATTTCAAAACCTCATACATTTTTCACACGAGGACACAATTTAGAATATAAATAACTAGCGGATGTTTCTGTGTTTTTCATAATATAATATAGTATCATAAAAGTGTAAACCCTTGTCATGCAACGTAGACTGTTTTTGGTGCAGACAAAGTGATAGGCATTTACAATTCGGGCGCATAGTTTGTGTATGTAGCCTTCAGTCGTAAAAAGAAAAAACCACAAAGAAAAAACAAAGCTGGCTCGCCGCTACTAACGGATGTAAAAACGAAAGCGTACGATAGTGAAAGTTTGATGTGTAGGCAAATATTACTCGCTTCTAGGCGGAGGTTTGTGCGTTCTCAATTACAAAACGGGATAAAGGCAGTGGTTTCGCGAGGCTTCGACGCCATTCTACGGCTGCCACTTTACACATGCATAATGTAGAGCCATCGGCGCCGGGATGTGTTTGACGGGATCACTGTGAATGGAACTTGACATCTGACACGTGTATCACTGGATGCGTGTGAATTTGAAAGGGTTTTCGCTTAACTAAGAGCAGCTTCAATGTATTTGTTCACTCGATCTTTGTTCAATTTGTGCCCAAATTGAAACTACGGCCTTGTATGATCGGGGATTATTTAGGCGATATACCCTTCAGAAATGTAACGATTTGATAGGTGTGCTTCTGTCTTTGAGAGTAAAGCTGTTTTTTGAAGTTATTCGAAGCAAGGTTTCAATATCTGCATTCATAAAATACAATTCATAGAATAAAGATTGTAATAAATTGTCCTATGTTTGTGGGCACTTAAACGCATGTGTTTCTGATACTTTAATAGCAGTGATGTTTGTCTCTGTTTGGATCTAGAGTAACCGAGATACTAGGAGGATATAAAGCCATCTTCGAAGTAGGCTTCCGGCCACGGCCAGATACGCGTAAATCTTTGAATAAGACAATGTTAGTTTATTATATGCTCCAGTCTGCATATTCGCTGTCGTATTGTAGAGAGAGTATAACGTACTTACAAATCATTTATACAGGATACGCCAGCATGATAACTAACGACTAGATGGAAAATTTAGTGTCGTTTTCGGTCTTCGATCAATAATATTCCGAAAAATTCAACTTAACGATACTCAGTGTTTGTGAATTGTCGTGCGTCATTCGAACATCGCTGCTAACTCCCATTCGCTGGTTCAATTCGCCGCTGACGTTCGTTACGAATTAATTACTGTTTTTTTTTCATTTTCGACGTAAAACACTTAACTTTTCCTGTGCATAAAAAAGCTCATGAAGTAATAGAAAATTTAAATGGTTTCGGCCGAAACCGACCCTCGGACGAAACTTCGGTTTTGATTTCGCCTGACAAACCGATTTCGACTGGACACTGTTAAAACCCAACCATTGTAATATCCTAGTTCAAATGTAAACCGAAATTTCAACAGAAAAACCGATTTAGTCTGGACGCTATTAAGATCACAACCATTGTAATATCCTAGTTCACCGGCAGCCGGCACTCGGCAATAACGCATTCGCCATTAAACAATGCATCGAGCACGTGCCTGTTTACACTTGTGAGTTCACATCCAAGGTCGTACGCATTTGTAAGGATGTACCTGTGTAGGCCGGCACAAATACCGGTTACATAACAATGTCCCACTTCCCACGGTGCGGTTGCTCTTCCGTCCGTCAAACCGCTAAAATTAGCCTAAATAAATTATATGTTTAACTCCTCGCCCCTTCGGTTTATTTTTGAATGATCTTCATTGGCTGTGCTCTTTTTTCATTTCAGGTTGAAAAGTTGTTTTTCTTTGTCTTTTAAATTAATTTTACTTTCTTAGTTTCACCCTCTTCATCTACATCTTAAATAGGTCACCTCGCATTTTTTAACTTATGAGTAGATACTTATGTATTTAAAATGGCTTAAGACTGTATCTTTGTAGACCGATATAAAAACAAGTAAGGTACTTATCAGTGTCCCACTTCTCACGGTGCAGTTGCCCTTCCGTTCGTCAAACCGCTATAATTAGCCCCGATAAATTATGTGTTTAATGTTTTATCTCTTTGCCGGTCTGTTATTTTTTAAATTTAACTTATAACAGTATTGAGCTCTATTTTTGTAATTAGAAATGTAGATCACTTTTTAGGGGTTTTTAGGGGTAAGGAAGCGAATAAGCATACGGCTCTCCTGATGGTAAGATACAACCGTGGCCTAGACAACCATAGACATCATAGTTGTTGTAGGTGCGTCGTTGTCCTGTGGCCGGGTCTTAGGCCTGGTGTGCAACCCTACCCTCCGAACCAGAGCAATGACCTTTTACCTTGATAACCTATGCTCGCCTCTTACGAGCTGCCTGGTAGAAAGGCAAATCCTACACATAGGACCCGGACCAAAACGGGGAAAAATCCTGTTGTGTTTTTTTTCCAAATTACTCAAGTTTAATTATTTTTTTAGTTATTCGTATGAAGGATAGATACTTATGAGGTGGTAATATGTGCCCCCTCAAATTTTGAAGTTAAAAATATATCATAATATGTAAAAGGAAACTTTTGTATAAAAATAGTTTGGACGAGATCTAATAAGCAATTTTGAAATATTTTCAAAAATCGCAAGTAGAACTTTGTAATTTACACAAACACTAATACAAAGTAACTTTTTGTGGTGACAAATATTGATGGTTGTGGTATTTTGGGATAGCCATTCAAATGTCACTTTAATATTCCAATGCGGAACCGCTCATAGGTGAGTGCGACTGGCACTTAGCCATATTTCCAACATTGTGTGTTCAAAAACAATTTTTCCTAATGTTATTATAGTTCATTGAAATGTTACAATTTGAGAGCCGAATAATGCATTTATTAGAGGATGTAATTTTATTTGTGGAACATGTAGGGGTGGTCAATAGAAGCTTAACTTGA
>DVZL01002787.1:0-14898 GCA_018236625.1 Lasaia peninsularis
AAACATCCAAAAAAACCGCTTTAAAATTACCATTCAAACCAAAATACGGGTGGCTAATAAGTTGTTGTCTGTTTAAGTTACTTTTATTTTAGAAATTAAAAAAAATGTTTAATTAAGTTTCATACCTCTCGCTGTTCCAAGGATGCAAAAAATAATGACATTCATTTAGTAAAAAATAACGATCAATAAAATTACAAGACTTGATTACGACCATGACATAATTAAAAATGCAACTGGATTTGATGTATTAAATATTTCTGATGTAATAGATGTAAAGTAAAGAAAACAATGGTTATAAACCAACTTACCGTCCGTTATCCCTGCCGACTCCCCACACTCGTATAGTGTGGATAGGCTGTGTATGTAATGTGTTAAGACTCTCAGGATCTATTAGTTTTAGGGCTCCATCATCTAGATCCATGAATAAGTCCTTACCCTGTAAAAAAGATACAACCTCAAAAGCTTCATGATATCTCCGTTTTATATTGTTTGTAAAACTTAAGCAAACTTTCAAAAACTTAATAATTTTAACGATAGTACAGACGACAAATACATAAAATTAGGCTTTAATGAATTCAACAACTAACAAATTACAACTTCATAATTAACTTAATTATCTAACAAGTTTATGAATGCGTATAAGTCTGAATAATTTATTGAGTTCACAATACTTATTATATTATATTTAGACATTTTACTTATTTACTTAACAGCTTGATACATAAATCATGGTGTGCCACAAGGAACTACTCTTGGCCCGCTTCTATTCTTTACATTTAAAAATGTAACTTTCTACAATTTTATTGGTAACAACTTAAAATGATATTAAATGTTGCTGATTAGATAAAAATGGTCGTGTATTTTTAAGTAACACTACGATATATCCTTTTCTCTTAGTTTGATCATCGGTTTCGCTATTTACTGAAAAATAAAGTATAGCTATATAAGTATAATATAAAAAATGGGAACTTACATCTCCCCAACGTCCAACTTGATCAAGTAAATCATTTCGACCAAGACTCAAATCTACAATACATTTGTTGACCGCACGACTGGAACGTTCCGGCGTGAGGTCCGCTTCTGCGATTTCGACCCAACCCAGGGAACGGACGAAGAAACGAACCGCGCGACCATCGGGGTCTGGACGGGCTGGGAAACTGCGTCGTCTGGAATATTATATCCGTAGAGATTAACTGATCCAAAATGATTTTGGATTGGATTATCTTCCTTATTTTTTTGCAATGTCAATCTACAACCTATCTATGACTGACCACTCTTCTTTTGTGTTTTAACATTAATTGTGTTTTAATTTGGTATTCACGTCATTACTTTGTTAACAGATAATAACATTTGTTAGATCTGGGAATAATTAAGCAAAAAACGATTCATATCAACTTGATAATAATATATGTAAATATGTGTAATATATGTTTTTTTATTGATGAAGAGGCCAAAGGGCTTATGGATCACTTGATAGTAAATGATCATCACCGTCCACGGACATCCCGCAACATATGGATTGTGACCCGACCTTTCAAAAATGTGAAGGTTTCTAAGTTTAAAAATACCGCCTTTGAGAATTTATTATACGAGGTCTGTAAATTAAGTAATGAGACTGATTTTTTAATTTTTTTTATTCAAAAAGAATTACAATTCTATATTGTCACCTTCAAAATAACTTCCTTCTGAGGCCACACAGCGCTGTAGACGTTTCTTCCACTCCTCATAGCAGTGCTGGAACTCCGATACTGGAATAAACTTCAGCTGGTCGGTTACAGCCGTTTCAACTGTCAACTTTTCAACTGTCCCAAAATGATTTCCCTTGAGGTGATTTTTCAACTTTGAAAGGGAAAAAGTCACAAGGACTCATATCAGGCGAATAAGGAGGCTGAGGAGCCACAGGAATGTTTTTACTGGCCAAAAACTCGTTTATTGAAATTGCTGTGTGACAAGGAGCATTATCGTGATGCAACACCCACTTGTTCTTGATGTTTGGTCTCACACGAATGACCCTTTTTCGAAGTCTTTCAAGAACCTCTCGGTAAAAGTGTCGATTGACCGTTTCACCTTGGGGTATAAACTCGTTGTGGACGACATTTTCATCGGTTGTTCTCGACTCGACTCTCTTTCTTCTGAAAATGCCCTAAACCACCGAAAAACCTGGGCTCTTAACAAAACACTATCTCCGTAGGTCTGCTGAAGTTTAAGAAGAGATTCCGTTGCACTGTGCCCAAGTCTGAAGCAAAACCTGATAGCACACCGTTGCTCGAAATTGATGTCATTCATTTTTAGAACACAATAAAAAAAACTGTTTCACAAAAAAAAATGCTACGCACAATCAAATGACTCCAGCGAGGTCAAACTCGCACTGAAGGTGGATAACATGTTCCTCTGCCGCCCCACCAAGCCCCGCGCTTCCAGTGTTGCCAGATCAAACGCAACGTTGCCAGTCTCATTACTTAATTTACAGATCTCGTATATCGTTGGAGTTAAAACTACCTTCAGAATAATACGTAAGAGGAGTGCCACACTTAATGGTGGGGAATTTTAAGCTCTTTCGCGATGTTTGAAAGTAAATCCAAAAGGCTATAAACCAAAAGAACTTTTCAGAGCTTTCGTTATGATAGATGCAGTAGAAGAAACAGAATGTACAAAATGTTCAGTTTTATACTTAATCATATTTAATAATAAAGAAATAAGACTATGGAGACATAATCGTCTCTTTGGCGACCAAAAATAAAACGTTCTTAAAGAGAGATGAGAGTCCTTGAATGACTCACTAGGATTGGTGTGTGTGATGTACCTACTTACGCAAGAAGATTATTATCTTAACTTTAATTTGGCAACACACTAACAGCATTTTTCCGTCAAGTAATTCGTGTGCCCATTTACCTTCGTATATCAGGAAAAAAACAAGGTCAATCGAAAAGGTTCGTGTTCGAACTCTTAACAGAAATAAGGATACCATTAATTATAGGTACCATAGTTGTTCGTATTAATACTTGTAATGGCATTATCTGCAGTCCATTCAAAAGAAAATGAAAAAAAAAATCACTCACTTGTACGCAACTTCTTCTCTTCTTTTCCTATCTGCTTCTTGGTCTACGTGATCTAATGCGCCACTTGTAGTACTCCTGGTGACGGATGAAGTCATCGCACCCTCGTACTTCATGTCGAGGTTGGAGCAGTCCCGTACCATAGATATACGAGACTCTCTCGCCTCTATTGGCGGCATTTTTGGTATTTCTCTTTGGATTGTGCCACTTTTTATATGCCAGTAGTACGGGCCGTCATTGTCTGAAAAATTCAAAAATTATTAATAACTAGCAACATTTGAGTTATAATTAGACCGCAACAGATAAATGCTTATATTTATTGTAAAAAAGGATTTTTTATTTTAATTTTGCATCATATTCTTGCAATTCTTATGTTATTTTGTGTGTCTATATTTCTTAATCGTGTTATTATATTTATTATAACATCTTAGCTGTCTAGTTTTATTTAAGATCTACTTAAGTGTTTAGTTTAAAAATTTAATGATTTGTGTTGTTGTATACCATGAGTAACATTACGTAACAAAGCAACACCTAAGTAGATTTCCTTACTTCCAGAGTAAATCGGAGGAAAATGCTTATTGGTATAATGTTCGCCTTTGTAATCGTACATATTTTGGAGCAATAAAAAATGACCTTTGGCTACTGCACTTTTAAAACTCACAATAACTTGATTTGTATTTTATTGCAAAGTTAATAGTGTGAGTGATTAAAGACCTGTTTGGTGGCAACCTGAGGCTAAAACTCACCGTCATGATCATGTGATCTCTTTTTGGGATTCCATAAAAGGATTCCACCAAAGGGTGAAACAATACCCTATTACTAAGGCTCCACCGTCTGTCTGTCTGTCATGAACCGTGATGGTTATAAAGTTTAATTTTTTTGCCATTTTTACAGACACTGTTACGGAACCCTTTGTACGCGAGTTCGACTCGCACTCAGCCGGGTTTTTTTTAAATCAATTTTCTTGTATTTGTATAACGATTTAAAACTTTTATATATATCATAAATACGAAAGTATATCTGTTACGTTTTCACAAGTATTCTGCTAATCCGTTTTGCAGCAACGGCGTTAGGGCTGCTGACACCCCAGGAAAAATATTTAGGCGCCCACTTAAGAAAATCAATATCGAGTATTTATTTTATGCTGAACCAATGTGAACGTAGTTTATGTTCAGATTTGGGAGGCCCCCCACGCGCCCCCACCCCCTTAAACCGGCACTGCCGATTTGGATAGTTAAAAACCAGGGATAGCTAAAAAGGTTCTGTTAATAGACCGAAAAAACTTTAATACATTGTAGTATGTAATAACAAGATAAGACCTACCCTCATGTTTTTCCCAACCCGGTGGTAAAACTTCTTTTTTCGGCCGTAATTTAACTGGTATGGCGTACAGATCGTCATTAGGTCCCTCTGCACTATGTGGCACAGGGCCTCCATGACTCTTCTCTGTGTCTTCTTGGTCAGCCCTTTCTTTCTCTGGAGGGGGCGACTCCTCTCCACCATTTTGTTGGGGCGGCGTGATGAGGCCGCTCTTTTCACTGAAAGGATATTTTTTTTAATACAGACAAAGTAGCCTACACATCAAAGATGTCAATAATGCGTTACCAACTTGAGGCTGGAAACTTTTGCGTTGGTTGCTGATTACCCTCCAAACCGAAACATGACAATGTCAAACACAGGCTTAATGGGAATAGAAAAAGTACGGTAGAAGCTGTCTAAGTGAGCCGATGTAGGACGGAATGCGTATAGAGATCGGTCTGTCTGACTGCACTAGTGAGATAATCCAGATAATCAATTAATGGGCGATAATGTTGTCACATCCTAGTCTGCTAATGTGACCACAAAGACCAAGAAAGAAGAAAGAGGTAAATAAGGATTAAGGCTAAGGACATGTGTACCGATTGTAGATATTATATACTATTTAAGTGTATATTAACTTTTCAGGGAGTAGCATCGTTCTGATCTGGCGGTTAAATATAATTACACTAGTTACATTGTATAGAACAAAGTCCCTTCCGTGTTTATCCTTATGTGTGATTTGATGTTTAAAACTTCCCGGATGTGATGCGGTAATTCAAATAGATAGAGTGCTTCAAGAGGATAGTTTATAATTTAAATGTGTGTAACGTATACATTATACATAATATACCCGTACGAAGCTGGGGCGGGGATTTTCTTGGGACATATAGTATAGGATTTTTCCGGGGAGACATAATATAGGATTTTCCTAGAACCTAATTTCGTTGACTAATTGTGGGTGCATATTTAATTATCTACCCTTTTGAGGTTATGGGAGTGACGATTTTATTACATACAACACATTCGAATTAAGTTTACGGTGGTTCATCAGAAAAACTGCATACTAAGTTTTTTAGCAAGTTATCTTATCCTTAACTATTTTTAGTACTAAGTTATATAGATAACTAGCTGTCTCGGCGAACTTCGTACCGCCTGCATTTAAGGGTGTAAAAATAAATTTAAAAATAGATTTGGCCGAAAAATATTAAAAAGTTTTTAATTAACAAATAAAAATAGGTCAGTGTTGATTGTAGAGAGTAGGAATTTAGGGTTGTATGTATTTTTAACGCTGTACCTATAAAAAAAAATGAAAAATAAGGGTTAACCTTAAAATGATGAAAAATTGATGACGTCTAATTCTCAGACCTATCCAAAATGCACACAAAATTTCATGAGAATCGGTCAAGCCATTTCAAAGGAGTTTAACTCCAAACACCACGACACGAGAGTTTTTCACGACTCTCCTGATGGTAAGAGAAATGATTCGACTCTACCGATCCGAACCGCTCTACCGATTTTGTGCAAACTTCACACAAACCATCTTCTAAATAGTCCGAACAAAGTCTAAACATATGGTTTGGATAGGTGAGCCCGTTCTTGAGTTGTAAAATTACAACGAAAAGTGGCTTTAGTTTTTATATATAAGATAATATTAATTCTATATCCATTTAAGTTTAATTCTAAGTATTAATGAACTGTGTTGCCTAAAATATGCTTTTATAATATTATGCTATTAAAATACCACCCACGTTTATTTGTTTTCACTCCCCAGGATAAACTGAAAGAAAATGCTTAACGGTATTAAGTTCGCCTACGTACATATTTTAGTACAATAAAGTATTTAAATTAAATAACTAATAAACATTATATACATAACTAGCTTTTCGCCCGCGGCTTTGCCCGGGTGAATTATTTTAATAACACAGATAACTTTCAAAGAGCTTTTTTTCCGACTTATAATACTTATTGCGTAAAAACATACCCTCTTTTAACGTAGTCGGTTAAAAAGTAGCCTATGTCCTTCCTCAAGGTAAACTCTATCTCTGTAATAAATTTCATCGAAATCGGTTCAATGGTTAGGCGTGAAAGCGTAACAGACAGACAGACAGAGTTACTTTCGCATTTATAATATTAGTACGGATTTTGAAATATATATACTTTAAGAAGAAAGTATTAAAATTAGTAATAAGCACACTGGTAACTATCTTTTTGTGTGTTTAAGTGTCAAACACACAAAAAGGTGCCAAGCATTTTACGTGGTAGAGCTCACTCGTACATTTTCCAGGGTTTGACAAAAAACAGATGCGGATTGCCAAATGAAATAACGAATAATGAATCAAAAGATAATTGTACAAACAAGTTTTAGTATGAAACAGGTATGGATAAGATAGCGTACAAACACACGGACCTCCTGATGGTAAAAAAACAACCATAGTGTCTAAACACTATAAATATTGTAGGTGCGTCGGATTGTTACACCACATAAGCAAGCCTAACAGTGTTACTTTATTAGTAACGCGTGAAGCGTTATAAACCTAAGTCTGAATCAACGATACATATGCACCCACGATTAGCCGACGAGGTTAGGTTCTATAACGTGACAGGTGGCAGGTCTGTCGCCATATAAGACACAAACTGCTTTTTGTAATAAATTCCTTACAGATCCTAAACTACCAGGGCTTAGAAAATTCTTATATATTCACTTTTGAAATATCGGAGTTCTAACGATTTGAATATGAGTGATACAATAGGGGTGCTAAGAATATACATAATTATACGAGAAGCGCCGTAAGGAGAAGATACGTTCAGACTCCGTATATTCAAAGCGGCCAAGAACCCACGGGGAGGAACACCACAAGTGACAGGTGACGCTGACGGATTGTACGCTTTATATTGAAACGAATATGTAAATAGAGATATTGTAGCCTCCACAATAGATGGAGAGCCAGCGAAAACTTTCAACTGCGCATTAATTTAAATTATTTAAAATGGACAATCCTTTATATTAATCATGTTTTTATAACTGTATGTATATTTTTCATGGAATATGAACTAAACGAAAAAAATAAATTAATAAGTCCAAATACCATTAAAAGTTTCTAAGTTGTGTTATTTTGAAAATGCTACAAGTTAGAAATAAACAAGCATATGATATACAAATAGCTGTTCTAAATCTGGAATTCTGGGATAAAATATCAAAACGTTGTCTTATAATTCTCTCTATTTCCTAATGAAAGTTTTATAAATATAAGTATGGCTATTTAAGAAGTTAGAACATACCTTATACCTTATGACAGATAGACAAAAGCTCAAAAGTTTTTTTTAGTATCTTATAATAACTAGGAGTACATAAGAAAACACAATTTCCGCCCGCGGCTTCACCCGTGTGAATTAACAAAGAGCAACATATTTTCCGACTTATAATGATTATTTCGTAAAAGTAGTCAGTTAAAAGCCAATGTTTTTTACTCATGTATAAGCTATTTTCGTGTAAAGTTTTATTCAAATCCGTCTAATAGTTTCTTCATGAGAGATTAATAAACATATTATATACATGCAAACTTTCGCATTTATAATATTAATATGATATAAGGATATGCAACTGCCAAACGCACGAGCTCTTGATGTACAACGGCCCGAGGGTCTTGTCCCACCAAACGGAACAATTCCACGTTATTAGAGAATCCCCGTAATTTAATTTGGTCGCCCCTGTTTAATTTGGGGACATATATTTTTCACTGGTGGGAATTAGGGGCTGAAAGTGGCTTTATTATATCTCTTAATCAAGACGTTAGATACATATAAAAAACTGTTTTTATGTTATTCACAAATAGGAAAACCTTTTTTATACGGGAGACCTATAGACACCATAGATGATGTAGATGCGTCGCTGCCCTATAGTCGGAATGTTAGATCTTATTAAGATTCTTTGATATCTGATTTGTCAAATTTTGTAAAAATAATTCGCACGCTATTTGTTTACACAAAATCAACGAATGCTGATAAAATCTAGAGTATATAATAGATTACTTTAGCCTACTAGTCTGGAATGCTACCCTCACCATAGGTATATCTTTTATGACAAACTAAATGCTTGTCATTGTCATTTTATTGTTGATTATTAATATAATTAAAAATTATTGAAATTTCTCTGAATAAAGTAACATCTGCTATACTTTACGAGGACTTGCCGTCGATCTGTATACTTTTAGTACCTGAAACAAACACAAAAATATTATTAGCGTTTAGAAATACAATTTTCAATAACTGAATAAATTCTTTGTCGGCTTAGGAATAATCTGGGTCTCAACTTACTATTTACTAGCTATGGCCGCGACTTCGTCAACTTTTTTATTTAATCATTTTATTTTATTAAGATACAAGAGGAATCTCTTACCAGCTGATACAAGTAGTTCCGGAATTTCCCTAAACTATTAGCTACTCCAATAAATTATTGAATTATCCCAAAGTCAATATCCGTGTGCCAACATAACCGGACCGAGTCGGGAAACTGTTTAAAACCGGAATTCCGGCCAAGTTCCTCGTCAACAACGCGTTCGAACAAAACTATGTTCGAACGCTCGCCACAAGTATTCATATGGCGAGCTTAATGCGGGTAATTCCGTCTTATGTTTAGAGTTTGGGTGTTAGTTTGTGTGTTTTAGAGACATTGCCGCCTATGGAGTAATTTTAATTATAGGGGCTTATTTCATTTTGTTATAAGCACTTTTTTATTTAAAGACCAGCTAGTGAATTCTTAAACTTAAAATAAAAGCAGCCGAAGGCGTTCCTTATTAAATTAGCTGCCAGTGAAAGTCCCGTCAAAACAGGTCCAGTACAAACAAACAGACAGACAGACAACATGCATATGCATTTAGTAAAAAGCGGTTATTTTAATATAACAATCAGACACTGAGATTTTATTTATTTGTACAGATATTACACCTTTCAGCAAAAGCAACAAAAGATACACACACAAAATAGGCAGCAAAAATAAAAAATGAGTTTTTAATAGGAAAAGACAGCGAATAAGCTCACGGGTTTCCTGATGGTAAGAGCAGCCAAGGCCTAAAAACACCATAAATATTGTTGGTGTTACTGTCTGTGGTCGGGCTTTTAGACCACGACAATGACATTATGGCGGCAGGAATAGGTAGGTCGCTACCGACTGTAGGAGGGTAGGAGGAGTACTTTAGAACTAAAAATATAGTACGCGTGTGAATCATTAATTCTGTGACATTGTAAGACTACTGCACTGTCAGTGCTAACAATTATCGTGTTCTGTTTTGATACTTTAAAAGGACGGACACGGCACCAATAACATCTTTGAGGATTATAGGCAGCGTATATTTTTAACATCAGCATGTACATAAAATCACAAAGAGACTTTATATCGATATATTCACTCAAAACAACAAATGTTACATCTTATAATTGACATTATTCATTGTCGGCACTTGAGAGAACTTCATTATTAATATTATCACAAAAACACTGGAGATATAAACGCAGGGAGCCTCATTATTTAGGGCTTTGGGAATTATTATAGATTCTTACTAATTTCAAAAACTACAAATTCATATTTTGTTATTTTGGCATTACGCATGGACACAAGCTACAAAAACATTTATTACGATACAACTGAATTATAGATCTGTTCAAAATATTACCAGTGTGTATGGTGAAATACAAATTACTTTTTCCATACACCCGGGCCATAATCAATCATTGATCATATCCAACGAGGGCTCCTGCCTCCGCTAGAGTTATGGCTTATAGACATTTCTATACAAGTTATTATCCTTTATTATAATTTTATAAGGTTGGTAAAACTCATTGTTGTCCAGTGAAAGGTTATATTTGGTTATATTCGCATTTGAATTAGAATATACATAATTATTGTATATGTATATTCTAAAATAAAAGTTACTCCTTAATATGTAATACATCAGTCTACTAGTGAAAATACGTTCAAAATCAGTCTAGCCATTTAGTCGAAACAAACAAACCAACAGACAGACATACAAAATCGGCGAAAAATGTTATTAAGGTATATTATGTATATCGTGTATACATACATAATATGTATTTAGTAAAAGGCGGTTATTTTAATATTACAGACAGTCACATTTTTTTCAAGATTATATTTATTTCAGTCAATTTTCTACGCTGCTGAAATACCAGTCACATGATGGGATTTAATATCGTTAGCTAATCGTGGGTGCATATGTACCTACCTCTCTCTAACTTTTTGAGGATATGGGCGTGAAGATATTTATCTATGATTATTTATGAAAAATATGATTGCCATTGTAAATTGGAAATCGCTAACTCGAAAAGCCTATTATATGTAAACCCGCCAGGGTTTAATATGCATTAAATAACCGATATTGTCTATGACTAATTTTATTAACAACTTTGATATGAACTCTCTATGAACAACACTTTTATGAGAAGTCTTAACAGTGACTGTAGAAGAACCTTCTACAAGGGGTAGGCAGAGGTGTGCTAGTATATCCACGACTCGTGAGTCTGGTAGACATACTACAACATCCACGATTAGGCAAGGTACTAGAGCCCATGATGTGATAGGTGGTAAGCCTATCGCCACTCCGGAAACATTCCAATCTCAAGCAATGTAATGCTTACTTAGAATAATCTGAAAAACATTTAAGAAAATTTGCCCGACCTGGGAATTCAACCCGAGACCCTTCGTGGCTTAACAGGGGACAGCAATACCTTTACACCACAGAGGCGATAAAAAAAATAAAAAAGGGGCGAGAAACAAGCTACTTAATGAGGTCTAAAAATAGAGAACCCAATGTGGAAGTGATTTGCATTTGAGAAGGACCCTCGGACTCTTATATTAATTTTGTTCTCGCAAAATTAGCATGTATTATTTATTTTATTTTCCTGAAGAATTTACATTAACTTTTATACTGATAAGCCCTAGTGGTCCAGTGAGTAGCGCTTTGAACTTTCTTTGCTTTTTTCCAGGTTCGTACCCCGCTATGTAACTGAGTTTTTTTTACTTGAGTAAACTTTCTGAGGTATTTTATGGTAAATGACAAACATCGTGAGGAAGCCGGAATTTGCGTATTTGAAGTCGACCTAATCTAGGATTGAGATTGGTTTTCCTTCTGAGTTGCAGAGGTCAGACTATAGTCAATATGTGTCACATATGGCATCCTTATTAAATCGTAGTCAAATCTAATAAAATTATTTTTAATGATATTGGAATGTAAACAAGCAGATGGATTTCCTGATGATAAGAAATTCACGTCGCCTATAGACACCAAAAGTGGAATGGTGGGTTGCCATCCTGGGACTGGGATGGTAAGCTTCTTGCGTGAGTAAGTTAACCGGCTACCCTACCCTCCAAATAAGAACACACAATGGCGAGCGCTGACGCTAGTAGGAATAAGTAAGGCGGTAGTATCAATCCAGGCAAGTCGCTGCAAGACTCTATCATCTAGTCAATATCGTACAGTGTTGGTAACAATAGACTCTTACGAGCTGCCTGGGTAGAAATTAGTTGGCTTATTCAACAACGGAGCCCGGACCAAGACGGGGTAACGTTTACAAACGGTATCAGTCTTGGAAGTTGAAGTTACTAATGTTCTCGCAAAATAATTAAAATGAAACATATGTATTAGTAAAACTAAACGTTCTAACCTCGCATCTCCATTTCAACACACGTCTTTTCAAAACTCCCCTGAAGGTATTTTTGAATAGTGTTCCAAGTATTTTTAAAGTGCCTCAATTTCGTACATTTTCTGTGAGCGTATATCCGAATGAATAAAGCAAATCTGTCTTCGTTGCGTTTAGCTCTTATTTCCATCCACTTCCCAACTATTTCCCATTTAGGATACGGGATATGTCTAAAGCATGTTACGGTTTCTTTAAAATAAAGGTTTGAAAGTGAGCTTCAGTCACAGGCGACAGCGGATAAAACTTACAAGGAGAACTATTCTCATGAATTAGATATCGTTTAGCGATATTAAATTTATGAGTATAATTTAAATTCACTCATTAAATGAAAATGAAAAGTTGTATATACGTCTAGTTAGTTATTCCTGAAATACAAGAAGACTAATATGATTAAAGAAAGCAAGCAGAAAATCGATTTTGTTGCTTAAAAAATCTTTTGTCTTCTATCATTTACTACTACAACGAGGGATTATTTATTCACGATAAGCCGTTAGGTTCAATTTCAAATATTTTAATGTAAACATTTTCAGGTATTTGAAACACAATAATCAAAATACAACTACTTCACTCAGATAATAAGAAATGCTGTAATTTTAATGATATGCCAAATTGATGTCAACTTTGAATATCATTTATTGAATTGTTTATTGTAAAGTTTGATGTGCCAATATGCCAAAACAATGCTACTTGCCAAAACCTCAGTCATAATCTGTAAAACTCCAATTAAAAATAGAAATTAATTAATTTTATCCTTCCTAAAAACTGGCAGCAATATAAAAATCGCGCTAAAGCCCGCCTCCGTCTTTAACTTGAGCCCACCTACCCGGCACCGCGCTGTCTCAGTGAAGCACGCGAGGCGCCCCAACTATTTCCCCTCCACATTACTCAACCATGTATGCACTACCGTTCACGTGTCTCACAAATACCATTATGTATAATCTAGATTAGCCCATTTTTATCCGAAACCCATCGCCTTTTTCACCTGTATGTTTGTTACGCGATTAATCTGTCAATTTCAAATGGATTTTGATGATTTTTTAATTGTAAGATAAGTCCTATTTTAGAGGTGGTTCCGTATAAATTATATGGATATTAGATCAAGGCTTTTTAAAATACCATCAAAAACAAATTTTATTTACAGACAACATGTTAATAAGTTTATGTGGAATAACTTTTCCACCTAAATTTATTAGCATACTAGCTGTGCCTCCGACTTCATCCGCGTTTTTATTTGTTTTTTTACACGTTTCTGAAAAAAAATCTAAAATAAAAGTAGCCTTTTTTGCAATATCAAGTAGGTAGCTTATATTCTTCCTCAAGGTCAACTCAATCTTGGTACCAAAATTTCATCAATATCTGATCAATGGTTCAGGCGTGAAAGCGTAACAGACAGACAGAGTTACTTCCATATTTATAATATTAGTACGGATAATGTAGTGTAAAGTATCTAAATACTTCGCACTATAATTTCTATTCTAATTTATTTGTCGGTAGATGTACATGCTAGGATTCTAGCCCATAGGTTAGGTGATGTTAGGTAATTGCAGCAGCATAATTAAGATAATTAATCCACTGGATTTTAATTAGCAAGCTCGAAAACTAATTAAACATTAATGCGTAATTAATTACAATAGGATTAGAATTGTGTTGACTGCTGGTTTTTGGTGCTGCACATGTTTGTCACTATGTTTGGATGGGTCTTCTATGAATAGACGAATAGACCATCTGCCTACCTGCCCGGCACCTTCTAAGATAAGAGCATCATTATCAACAAGACTATTGATGGTAGAGTGATGTCCAGCAATATTCCCGGGTTGGTATCAAAAAAAGCCAAAAATCTATAAAAAAATATTTTTATAACCGAGTACTCCGCCGCATACCCAGTGTCATAATGCTGTGTGTCATATGCCTGCCTAGCACCTTCTACGATGCAAGCATATATTAATATGGGTCATCATTACCAACAAGATTTGGTATTTGTTATACCAGTAATAGAAATACATAATCTGTGAAAATTTCAACAGTCTTATCACGGTTCATGAGATACAGCCTCGTGACAGACAGACAGATAGACGGACAGCGGAGTCTCAGGGTTCCATTTATCACCCTTAGGATACGGAACCCAAAAAAGCATTAATGTTCGCTGATTACTTTCATAAAAAAATACTACCTGAGTTTTTATATATGATTAGACACACCAGCGAACATATTTGTAGTTGCAAGAAACACTTCGCTTGTATTGCCAACCCTTAAGAAACACACGTCGAAATGTGAGAATGGTGTGTTGCCAACAGGTCAACCTACTTTTCTATAAAATTAGATAAGGATTTTCAATACATATTTGCACTACATAGCGTACTTACTTAAAACCTACGCTATATTAGTTTAAAACCGATCTAGTAATATTGTAGATCTTCATTAAAGAAAATGTTTGTAATGGCACACCGGCAAAGTCACTGGTGTAGTCTAGTATAATGCGTATTCTTATTTCGTATAAACGTTTTCGGTAAAGGAAGTGCGATTAACAGCGCGGAATAAAAACACGTGAGCGTTCCCTCCGCTTTGAAGGGGATTACTAATGGCCGTATTCTCTGTCTTGTGCCTCAAATGGTACACGTTCCGGGATAATATCACGTTTGGGCAATACTAGTTCTGCTGCGTGGCTTTATGGAACGGGGAGTTGGAATAATTGGGGGAAAAAGTTGAGGAAATCATATTTTATTGGAAAACTAGCTGTCACCCGCGTGTGTCATACATAATTACTTTTATTCTATGGAAAAGTGGTTATAATGGCTAAAATATAAATGTTTGGTTTATACTATCGCGGACTTTT